>JAJONR010003829.1:0-102328 GCA_029582245.1 Solanum etuberosum
ATATATATATATATATATATATATATATATATATATATATATTGTCAATTTCCAGTAACATGATGTGTTTGGAAAACGAAAAGTGCCATAAATTGTTCTTTTTTAGAATGGTTAAAGTATGTACCGTTAATTATTTTTATAAAACTTATAAATTTAATAGTATCCTGGTAAGGAAAATAAAAATAAATTTTTTGAATGAAACTTAACCGAACTCATGAGATATGCTAATTAATTAATAAGGGTATATACGTAAATATGTATACATGTAAGAGATATTTTAGTCTTCAAAACAAATAATTTTTGCTTCTATATCTTTTGTTAAGAAGATAAATTTTTAGCTTATTTCCAACAATAAAAAAACTGTTTTTGCTTCCATTTAAAAGCACTTTTAAGGATTTGCCAACACTAATTTATTTTTTTATTTTTTAAAAATATTTTTGACCTTCTAACAGCAATGTCAAACAGGTTCTAAGGCTTAGATAGGTAAAACCACAATCGCTTATAAGTTGCAAGGTGGATTCAAACTTTTATATCTGATGGGTTCAATTTTTGAGATTGTTAATATCACACTCATTATTTATTTAAATAAACCCAAGTAATTATATCAACAGTCCCCTATAAATTGGGGATGACTAATATATAACTTTTGATTAAATTTTTGGCTTATAAGTATTTATCAAATGAGTAGATAAATTAGAAAATGTTTATAAGCAAGTAATTTATACCTTTTCGTGTTGATCAACAGGCATCATATTCCTACCAAAGAAAGGAAATTCACTGTCACCTCCTTCATTAAAGGGGTCGTTGTATTTTCTAACGGCCCGATTTGGTGTAACGTCGGTAGGTGTTCTACCGACGTTGATCAAATTATATTCCTCATGAAGATGTCGCCGTGCTGCGAGATAAAGTAGCCCCAAGAACACCGGTAGCCGGTGCCACAGGTTCAATTTATCAACCAAGTGAACCATCTACATGCATGTCACAACTTTAATTAAAATGTACGTACGTACAACAAAGGATTAATTAAAAACAATTGACTTGACTCTATAGCAAATAAATTTATTTACAGATCGATCGAGAAGCACAACCAACAAATTGAACTATTAATAACAGACATCAAATCCAATGTAATCTCATTACTAGGGTATGAAAAGGATGATCTTATATCACCTTGTGAAGGTAGAAAAGTCATTTCTGAAAGACTCTAGACCTCTTAATCAAATATTTGGTATCTCAAAAATATTCTTCAATTCAATATCGTTTAAAACTTAGTTTGGGTGGAAAACAAAGAAAAAATAATTTAATTAGTAAAGAATATATTACCATAAACAAAAGTTTGTTGAGAAGACTCATTCTGTCAATGATATCATGAAAATCTTTGTGAATGAAACAACGAAGAGGAAATAGCAAGAGATGAACAAAAGACATATTGTTAATTTAATTTCCTACAAGCTAGAAATATCACTTGTAATATATATATATGGGGCTCTAAATGCTTAATTTTGGAGGAAACATATCCTTCTATATATAGAGACAGAGTAGAGAAGCGTAAAGGCACGAGTATCCTACAAAAATAATACTCGTAAATAATGTATTAGCACGTTTTATAAAATTAAAAATTAAAAATTCGTAGAACGTTTTATAGCTTTGACAATTCTAATATGGTTAGGCAAAGATAAAAGGGTAAACAGAAAAAAAGAAGAGCTCCACATGAAAATTATACCGTACATGCCACGTTGAGAATAGGACCACGATGAAAACAATATCGAATGGATTAAAAAGAAAGAGCTTAAAAATACATTTTTTTTCATGGTAAGATATATGAATGAGAACATCAAATACGACAAGACAAAATTAATTATATTTGACGTGTTGTGAATTGTGATGTTATGATGTATAGTGTAATCGAAATTCACTTTGCCTTGCTCTAGATCTGCAATTTAAGGTTTGGATGATAGTGATTTTGCGAAGAATAAAAGTTTTATCTTTATGTTGTATTTCAAGAAAATCAAAAAAATAATAAGGTTTGGAAGATTGGTTCTGTATGTGTGACGGAGATGATAGGATAAGCAACATTATCTTTAAATTAGAAAAGTCATATAACGAATAAAATATAACAAACAAAAATAGAGAACTGAATCTTAGTACAAAATAAAATTGCTGGCAAAAATTAATTGTCAAACACACATTTTTTGACCTTTTTAATTTTGATAAGTATATTGATGAAGGGTTGTAGAGAAAGAGTCCCACACAACGAAGGCATTGTTGGAGTCCATCCATTTCTTAGTTATCTTTTAAGTTTCTTCGTGTATGCATATCTCCTTGTTGAAATTGTTGATGAAAATATTGTCTGCCTCTAGCCTCCTGCAGGTACTCAAATAAACCATATGTTAGTAACTCTATATGTAAATCATAATATTAGCTAATACATGAAAGTTATTTCCTTTGTTGACATATACACTAGCGGCGGCTGAAAAATGAGTGATTTGAGTTAACTTTCAGTGTTTAGTGTATCTTGACTCAACTGATCATCTTAGCCTTAAAAAGTGTTGGACGGATTTGTACGTAACCTATTTATTGATTCAACCCATCTTAACCTGCCCCAACTTTAGCCCAAACAACTCATTTTCCACCCTAGCACGATATATGTTAGGGCTATAACCATCTAGTATGAATGACAATATCAAATTATACGACTAGAAGAAATTAATAGTAATAACATTTGATATAGTGTAATAAAAATTCACTCGATCGATCTGCAATTTATGCTTTAGATGATCGGTTTTGTTTGATTGATTGACCAAATAATGACGGACATGATAGAATGATAAAATCTCCCCATTTTTAATTAAAAAAAATTGAGATCAAATTAACCTTTGTAAATGGAGACTGCTGACAATGAGCGGTTGGTGCTCATATATAAACTACGTACTCGATTGAACCACTAAATTTCGAATATTATCAAATATTTGATTATAATAAAACAGATGAGTCAAGTCAAGCCGCCGGCTGCAAACTATTTTTGCACGCAAATTAAAAAGTGACCTTCGTCATCATTTATACAAAGGCAAATTGTGGATTTAATCAGCTATATACCAATTTGTTGATTAATATGTGTTTAACTAAAAATAAACTTAGTTTTAATTCGTTCCATTATTTTTCAATACTTTTAGTCCTTTCTTCGTTCCTCACTTTTCAATTTTTCTTTCACGTAATTGTTCAAAAGTGACATTCCCAAATTTTTCCCAATTGATATAATTTCAATCTTGGAATTAAAAACGTGACATGATCATTAAGGGTTTTGCTAGAGTGATAAGTATTTCTTTATTTTTAATCACAAGTCTCGAGTTCGAATTACCTTGGGTACTTTACCTATAAAGGAATTTTCCGGTACGAAACCGAATTTAATCGGGATGAAAAACCAAAAAAATGACACACGGATATAGAGTTTAAGCATATTAACAAGAAATTGGTCCAGCCTAATTAACTAGGATGGCAATTGAGCTTAACCCGCATAATTTGTAATTCGCCCCGCCCCGCACAACAATTTTTTTCATTTTCAATCCCCCCACCCTACCCCGCATGAACCCACCCCGCATAATTATTTTAATATTTTCTTTTTCCGGTTAAGTTTGATAATAAAAATAAAATTCATAAAAAGAAATTCATTTTTTCATTAAGTTGTATTAATTTAATAGAATAGTGACTTAAAATTTTATTTTTTAGAGGTCAATTGGAAACATGTAAGAAATTATATTATTTTTTATTGAACATTTGCATTTACTATCTTGAATATTTTAGTAGTTTTAAAGAAATTATTTTAATAAATAATGTTCTATCACTGTTATAACATGTAAGAAGTTAAAATTAAGTTTGAACCTACGTGAAATCACATATACCCGCAAGCCGCCCCGCCCCACATTAATTTTTAAAAAACATTGGATCATTTGGATCTCGTAAATAATTTTAAAGTTAGTTGTTTTAAAAGAAAGGAGTACTACCTCAGTTCGTGAATCATAACGAATAATAAGTTTATGAATAACATATGTGACAAACTTAGTCATTTATAGGAACACATCATGAAACATAATATAAGGTCTATAATTATGAATCATGGCTACAATTTAATGAAATCTGTTATGATATTTGTATAAATCAGGAACCATTTGGGGACGACGCTTTCTACGAAATTTTTTTCTTATTTGGAATTTGAATCCTAGACCTCTGGTTAATGGACGTATATAAATGGACCTAAAAGAGCTGGAATGTAAATGGTCTGTGGTTCTGTTCGGATCAAATGATTAAAATGGGCCTCAAGTTTTTATAACTTCAAAATCATTATTTGATGTTAATAAAATTTCCGGTTCATAATTAAAATTAAAATCAAAATTTTCTAATCTCTCCAACCATCTTAGTTTCCGTTAGATTTAGTTAAATTTTGACAAAAGTTTTTTGACGTTAAATAAGAAGACTAATTTTACACGGCAACATAAGAACATTATACTTCAATATATATATATATATAACATAAAACTTACCATTATCTTATTAAGAAACATTAGATAAAGATAAACATCATTAATTTAACAAACTGAACCAATATGGGTTGTGGTTCACTGGTGGGAGTGTTTCATCTTTAACCAGAGATTTCGGGTTCGAGCCCTCCTGCCACCCCCGAATGGGTTCTGGGCTTAGTAATGGAGTTTAATGTTTAGGAACACGGAAGTAGAGTGGAACAGGATTGTGAGGTTGTGGAGAAGAGTCCCAAACAGAGAATGCGCTACTGGAATTCATCCATTTATCAGTCATTTCTGGATAATGACGATCTAACACATCTTTTAAACCTTCAGTAGTATTCACCCATTCCAATCCTTTCTTTGTGTACGTCTCCTCATTGAAATTGGTTGTGAAAAATCTATCTGCCTCTAACCTCCTGCAATAATTCAGATTAGTTCTTGCGTGAAAATTGAAGTTAATTAAGTACCAAATACCAACCTTGATGCCATGAGAAGGAATATGAAAAATGCAGTCTCAGAGATGGCAAAGCCTTTAATTTTTTTCTCTGCGGACATTCCAACTAACAGATCCAATTTTTCTACATCATCACCATATACTTCATCAAGTGTTTTAATAACTTCCTCATCATCCGTCAAATCTTCCCATTTAGTGATGGGAATTTGCAACATCCTTCTACGAAATTCATTGTACCTAGCAACACTCCTTTCTCTGTCTCTATAAACTGCACGTCACATATAATTGATTGGATTCATGATTTAGAAATCATCGATACTCTCTTTATTGGAATTATTCAAATTCTAAGTGTAAAATAAACTTATTACTTTCGAGAGCTGCAAGGTCAACATGAGCTGGCCTGTCAGTTCCATCAACATCTTGAGCAATAAGATCCCTCATCCATATTGGGTAATTCCAAAGCTCAAGAGCTCCACATGCTTGATGCCCCATTGAAACCATTTGCTTAGTAAACCCAATTCTTGATAATTTCTCCTCTCCTTTGCCTCCAATTAAATCTCCCATTGGGATTCTGTAATTTCATGGCAATTATATTATTAGGTAAAATAATTACAGTTATATATACCCACAATGATATATGACTTACTCGTTAGTCAAAGGGAGAGATTTATTTGGTCCAGAAGTTGCATCTATATTTCTTAACTGAAGTTTATCAGGTAAGAGTTGATGCATTCGATAGACACTCACAAATTCCTCAGTTAAGGAATAAGGCACTCCATGATTTTCGGGTTTTTTCATTCCAACTAAACCACCCAAAATGGCACCTCCAACGTGCCCAAATGTATCTTTAAATTTCTTCCCTAGCAATCCATACCTGTCCAAATAATTATTTAGTCATTAATCAAGTACAAATGAAAAATTAGAAATAACTAATTTGTATGAGAATATTAACCAATTGGCCCGCATTGCTGCAAATAAGGTGTCAGTTTTGAGAAGCTCGATAGTCCAATCTATGGTGTGAACTTTTGCAATAACAGCAGAAGTCACCAGTCTTGCATGACGATACAAGTCCTCATCTTCCAATTCTGGATATTCTTTCTGCAACAATATTGAAAATTAATAATAAAAGTATGAAATTTTGAATCCGTCTTTGAGTACTCGTACCTTCAAGGCATCACAAACAAGATTATGCTCTTGTACAAAGAGCGCCTGCAGTGACGAAAGTCCAGCCCAAGTATTGCGAACATCGCCAGAGATGATTTTTCCATTTTTATCTTGTTCAAGGAGTCCATTTTCTGATAGTTTCAATTTTCCGTCTTTAAATGTCCTTACTTTCTTCAAGATCTCTACGTCGCTCCCATAAATAGCACTTCCATCCCTTCATGTACACCCACAAATTACTTAACGTCTAAATACATATGTGTGAGCAACAAAAATGTATACTATATATATATATATATATATATTTATGAAATATTCTTACCACCAAGGGGTACGCCTATTCAAGTGACCGGTTTTAATTTCGTAAAAGCCCGTAGGAGTTTCTTTTGATTTGTAAAACTTAAAGGACTTGAGAGGACATTGACTTGCAACTTCTTCAGGTGCCCTAAGCTCCTCAATCTGTACTCAAAAATTATGGTAACAAACAATTAAAATCTATACATTATTTTTCCAATTAAGAAAACTGTCATTATTAAATTGGTTCGATTGGGAATACCTGTTGAGTATCTTCCAAATGATCGATCCAATCATGAATCATAAATTGTATCCATGAGGCAGCTATCATGTTAAATTGTTTTCCTGTGTCTATGAAGTTTCTGCGTGCTAGCAGCTTTGTTGCCACTACCATTGGATCCGGATTCTTTAACTGCATGCATTTTACAAATTTTTAAACTACAAGTCAATATTATTAAGCAAATATTTTGGATACAACCATATTACGGTACAAGAAAATGATTTTCTTGGACATAAAATTTCATGATACCACTTGAACCAAATAAAGATATAATAATAAACAAACTAAATAGTTAATGAATAACAATATAACTAGCTAGATATAAATATCTTGTAGGAATATTTATACCACTTTGGTTTATTGCTATGGCTTTAACTAGGAATGGCAAAATTAGTTAATATTTCATAGTTGGAGTGCATGAATGGAGTAGCTTGTAAGTGCACGTCTGCCAATTATACCCAAACCGGTGAACTACATATTAAACCATTGTATTGATACATATTAAGTTATGATATATTACATCGTTTAGTACCAAAAAAATCATTATCAAGGAAAAGGAGCAGCTTCGTTTTCATATATATAGAAAGACGGTTCATAAAAAGTAAGATTAATCATACTTAATAAGAAATGTTACCTACTACTCTGAATATATATATAATTAAAATATAACGATAGGTGATCGCTAGTGTACTAGAAATTATATATAAGTATTAACATGACCATCAGAATATACAACTTTATGAACATATTGACTTCGATTATAATTAATTTATGATGACAGGGCAAGAAGCAGTGTTATAGTACCTTGTCATGTTGATCAACAGGCATCATATTCCTCCCAAAGAAAGAAAATTCACTTCCTGCTCCTTCATTGAAAGGATCATTATATTTTCCATCAGCAGTTCTATATGGGAAGTCCCCGGGATTTGATAGGACGCCGGTAGGTGTTCTACCGACGTTGATCAAATTGTATTCCTGATTAAGATGCCGACGAAGTGCAAGATAAACTAGCCCCAAAAACACCGGCACCCGGTGCCACAAGTTATGCTTATCAATGATATGAACTATCTGCGCACATATGCATGTTGATCGTCATATGGTTGTATAACTGTAATAATATTATGATTTTATCTAGAATATTCTTTCTTTTATCACACATATATTTTCATGAAAAATTACAATAATTGAAGTAACACGTTTTTAAAACAACACATATATGGTAATCAAGAATTAGGGCATCAGAAAGATAGATTAAGAAAAATGATCACCAGAAATGAAAGTTTGTCGCGGAGATTCATTCTGTCAAGGATCTGATGAAAATCTCTGTGGATGAAACCACGAAGAGGGGAGAACAAGAGATTCTTGAGCATAAGCATAGTCATGTTTCCTAGTTTATATGATAGTAATTAAAAACAATACAATTGTATGTAATGTGATGTTCTCTATATACGCTTTGTAGCATATATGAAGGCAACATCCTCACTATATATAGAGATACGTAACAGATGCACAAGGCACAATTGCCACCCCGCTCCCCCCACCCCCCAAAAAAATAAAAATCATGTTGGATATGGTCCTTTGACAATTCTAATGTTTTGCCAAATGAAGCAGATCAACTTGAAATTTGCAAATACGAAATACTTTTTACATTTCACATCTAGTGGAATTTTCTACGTAAGTACTACGCATCTTCAAAAGTTTGGGTTCAAATTGTAAATACAGAAATTATTGATAAGTAGCGTTTTTCCGTTAACTCAGGGTGTGAAATTTAATTAGTTGAGTTAGTGATTTTTAAATATCATATGATTATATTAAAAAATACAAATAGTTAGTTGAATTCACTGTTCACTTTTTTAGTTG
Source organism: Solanum etuberosum (assembly GCA_029582245.1). Classification (NCBI taxonomy): domain Eukaryota; kingdom Viridiplantae; phylum Streptophyta; class Magnoliopsida; order Solanales; family Solanaceae; genus Solanum; species Solanum etuberosum. The sequence continues at coordinate 8,567 of JAJONR010003829.1, forward strand.
ATATACATAGATTATATATTGACTTTACACGTGAATACACACATATTATAAGTGCGAACTATTTTTAATTTGATCAATTGGATGAATGACTATTTTAGTTGATTTTTAAAAAAATTGTAGAAAAGAATCGAACATCACGAGTTGAGTCAAGCTAGCTAGGTTAACTCTAAAACTATTTCTTACATTCATATTCAAAGTGAGCTAATCTGCTTCGTCATCATTTAAATATGGCAGTGTCAAATGTGAACAACGATTGAATGTACGTAATCATGAGATACACGAAATATTTTAAAATTACATATAGTAACAGTTTAAAATTGTGTAACTTGGAGAAAAATAGCATATAGAAATGATATCATATCGTGTGACTTTGTACACTTTCTAACTACCCAGTCAATGTTTTTATATGCTGCAGTTTCAACTACGCCATGTACGTACTGACTATATCATAATTCATAAACATTTAGTTTAGACAATAATTAGATTTATAGCAACAAAAACTAGATCTACTAAAATGTCACGTATGGTGGGTTTTACTTGTGATTGATTGAACTGCCCAGTCCTGCGTTGGTATGGGTAAATTAATGTAAATTAGTATATGGAAAAAAAAGTGTGTCATAACCAACAAGGGTTGTGGTGGGTGGTAAGATGCCCTTTTCGTTTTTAAATAGAGATTTCTGGTTCGAATCCCTTGGATATAGAGTCACCTTTGTCTAAAAACACTTTACCCTACTGTGAATACCGGACACCAGATTAAAAAAAGTACCATGATATAGAATTCAAGAATATTAACAGAGATCGGTCCAGCCTAATTAACCAATCACATTTGCTTAATTAAATTTCCTATCAATATACTTTCTCCATCCCTATTTACTTGTCAAATATTTTCTAATTTGGTTTCTCCTTTTTATAAATCAAGGAAGAACAATTTTTTTCTTCCTATTATACCCTCAATTTATTGACATTGAGTTAATGTGTTTGAAAAATGTAGTGAGTAAATATGTTTAAGACTCTATCAATTAATAGGGGTAAAATGATAAACTCATTATACCAATCATTATTTTTCTTAATAGATATATTACTCCCTCAATCCCTTTTTACTAATCAAATTTAGACTTGACACACCTATTAAAATTTTATGATCTTTTTATAAGAGATTTGGAAATATCCTCTCTTCTATTCGATTTGTAATGGTCAGTGATTCCAATTCCTGATAAAAAAAATCTTTCGGAAATCAACAAATATAAATGGAGTATATTAAATTATATGGGATGAAAAGTAAAATTATAGGAATTTCGTATTACTTTTGAATAACAAACCAAAGAATTTGAATACATCGGAATCTAAAGTCTTCAATACCAATTAGAGTACAAGAATGGTCTCAACACTCAAGTTTGAAGTGGAAACCGATTAAAAATTATATTAGCATTAAATTAATCTTCTAAAAGTAGTTAAGTAGTCATTTAATTATCTTCTTCACAACTAATCCTCCCATTCAAACTCGTTTGGATTTCATTAATTTAATTTATGGTGGCACAAGTTTATTGTACAAGGATGTCTTAGCTTCCTATCAGTTCAAAAGGTAAATATAGTCAGTGTGAGAATTAGGGTTAAAAAAGAGGAGATAATTAATCTAATAAAAAGAATTACCAGAAACAAAAATTTGTTGATTAGAGTCATTTCCTCAAAGACTTCATGAAAATCTTTGTGAATGAAATTACGAAGATGGGATAGCAAGAGATTCTCGAGGAATGACATAACCAAACACGTTGCGTTATTAATTTCGTCGTTAATTTATACGATAATAAAGACGATTGTAATATGATATGATGTTTTTTTGTTTAATTTGGAGTATATATATATGAAGAGAATATCCTCTTTATATAATACTAATATAGATACTACTATATAATTAACAGAAGCATAAGGCATTAGACACCTACTTACAAAAATAAAAAAAAATAAAAAATGGCACACGTTGGATGGCTTTGTCAATTCAGACATTGTAGCCAAACGTATGTAGCTCAATATCATCTATGAACACCTATAAATAAATAAAATAGAAATCCTACTCATTTTTCCCATGAAGCTAATAATAAAGTATTTACCCCAAGATGTTGAGCTGGACGGGTAAATGGAGTTGTTTATATTAGAAAGCGTTTTACCATAAATTTGTATATTCGAAGTGCCATGGATGGAAAATATAAAGGAGATTGTTAAATAATTATACTTCTGGCGTGTTCACGTAGGAATAATATGCGATGTAATTATAATATGGATGCCAACTGCTTTGGTTTAAAATTTTGAAAGATCAAAATTTCAACAAACAAATAGTTCATTATATAATATTTAAAAGACCAAATTAAAACATATATGTACCTTTTGATAATTTCAAGTATAATAGATAATGCACTACCGCTAATTCTAGATAAAAATAAATACCTACTTTTTGTTGAATTAATCTTCAAGCATTATGATGCATGGTCCATGTAAATATGGTCCTTTGACAATTCTAATGTTTGGCCAAATGAAGCAGATCAACTTGAAATTTGCAAATACGAAATACTTTTTACATTTGACGTCTTTTTGAATGTATGAGATTCTTCTATGTATATACCCTTCTTCAAAAGTCTTGGGTTCAAATTGTTAATGCAGAAATTATTGATAAGTAGCGCTTTTCCTTTGATTCATTGTGTGAAATTTAATTAGTTGAGCTAGGAAATTTTAAATATCATATGATTATATTAAAAAATACAAATAGTTAACTGAATTCACAATTTACTTTTCTAGCTGATATACATAGATTATACATTAACTTTATACATATTATAAGTGCCAGCTATTTTTAATTTGATCGATTGGATGAACTGCTATTTACGTTTGATATTTTAAGAAAATTTTAGAAAAGAATGGCACATCATGAGTTAGTAAAGGCAGGCAGCTAGCTAGGTTAACTCTAAAACTATTTTTTACATTCATATTCAAAGTGACCTAATCTGCTTTGTCATCATTTAAATATGGCAGTGTCAAATGTGATTGATTGAACTGCCCAGTCCTGCGTTGGTATGGGTAAATTTTATAAATTATATGGAATAAAAAAATGTGTCATAACCAACCATAGTTGTGGTGGATTAGTAAATACCCTTTAGTTTTTAACTAGAGATTTCTGGTTCGAGTCCTTGGATATAGAGTCACCTTTGTCTGGAAACACTTTACCCCAATATGAATATCGGACACACTGATAATCTCTAGCGGCAATTAACTAACGACAATAGCTTAATTTCCGTTAAATATGTATTTTTACCGACAATTAGCACTCTTTGTATATGTCTCTAAAGCCTTTAGTGACACTGGATCTAATGACAATTAACTAATGCCGGTAAAGACTTTAGTACTTTTTATTAATGTGTCTATTTATTGCCGCTAAAAGTTATTTTTGTTGTAGTCACACCAGATTGCCATGAAATGATAATAGAAGAATATTATTAACAGAGATCGGTCCAGCCTAATTAACCAATCACATTTGCTTGATTAAATTTCCTATCAATATACCCTCTCCATCCCTATTTACTTGTTAAATATTTCCTAATTTGGTTTTTCTTTTTACAATTCAAGGAAGAACAGTTTTTTTCTTTCTATTATATCCTCAATTTATTAAATTGAGTAAATATGTTTAAGACTCTATCAATTAAAAGTTTCATTTTTAATTACGGTATGCTTTAGGTAACATTAAAGATTGGATGGATGGGGAAAATGATATTTACTTGTTCAAAATTTGTAACATGGTGTTTACACATTGAATATTTATGGCTGGTTGATTCAAATACTGGATAAAATTCTATGATCACATTTAATATTTTAAACTTTGAATTAATAAAAGGTTGTCACTTTCACTTATTATTTGTAATCTTTTTTTTTAATCCTTTGAATGAGCAAAAGATAAATGAAGTCAACTATGATATTTCTATTTCCACTTTCTTAATTATTTAGTGAATGATTCAATCAATAAATAAAAATATTTTAGTTTCTTGTACAAGCAAGTAAGTAGTACGTACGACTAGGTACTCATTTCATTTTAAATATAGAAATAATTTACATGGTAAATAAACTACTAAAATTTTAAGTTAGCGATATTTAAAATATTGAAATTAAGTAATCCGTATCTATATAAAACTAGATATCCGTCTTAAAAATATTAAAACGGTTGATTATATTAGATATGATTTCAAATATATGATATAATTATAAAAAATTTGAGACAATTATTCTACTTTAAATATGCAGAATCACATCATTGATATTGTGCTAAAATCATGCTTGTATTTGTGGATCTTTGTATATGGATAGTGGATAGTTTATCGATTGTAAATGATAGAAATACATAATACTTTTCAACACCTTTTGATTCCTGATTTATCAATTGCTATAAAAAAAAATTAAATAATAATAACAATTTTGTTTAAAGTCAAAATTTCCAATGTTTTATTAAAAACCACCAAATGGAAAATATTTTGAAGATAGACGTGCCAAAGTGTACCCCTTTTGTTCTCTGAAATAGATAACATCTAAAAAAGTCACGAAATTGACGTTTCATCACTTTGGTGTACAATATTATTATTATAAAAGTGTTTTTAATATTTAAATGGAGTATAACAATTTACTTGAAAATGATTTTATTAATTAAATTTAAATTAATAATGACTGTTACGTAAGTCGTCATAGACTCATAGGGTAGTAAGTAAACATTATTTGGTGAATGTGGAAATGGCGGTTCAAGAATTGACAAATTTATTTCATATATATAGGAACACATCAAAGAGTTTGAAGAGTATGCAAAAAAAAATAAAAAAATTAGAAAGATAATATAAGGTCTACCATCACGAGTATTTAATAGAAATTTTTGAGGAAAAATGGTTTTAAAAAAATTAAACTCTTTATTATACAAAATATCTTAGTAATATTTTTCATTTCGTTATTCATTTGTACCATACCATTAATGTTAGCAATCGTGCCCGTTAGGGTGTGCATCGGTCGGTTTAGTTCGATTTTATATATTATCGGTTCGATTTATCGATTTTGGTTTTTAAATATGTTAATCCAATAACAAACCAATAAGATATTTTTTTATCGATTTTCGATTTACCCAATAAGAAATTGTCCATAAAATAATATATGAATTATCACTTCTCTAAATGCTTTGATATAGTAAAACAAGAAAGATAATGAGAAATTTCATCAATAAGAGCAAATGTAGTACTAAGGCTACAATTGCATGCCACGCCAAAACATAGTATGAAATTCTGATGTTAATCAAATTACAGACCTTTACAAACTTGCAAAAGCTACAGTCTACAGTTACAAACTAAAATGAAAATCAAATAGTCCAACAAGGCTAAAACTAAAACTAAAATCAAATAGCTACAATTGCGAACCCTTAATTCAGTCTTTAGTTTTTGAGTAAACAGTAAAGACTAAAGCGGCCTAGTGTGAAGTGGGTACAGTATTGATAATTTCATATAGTTATAGTGTCTAGTTATATTTTAAATTATTAATATCTAATATTTAGAAAAGGTAAAGTAGTAAATTATTACCGTCTTATTGGGTTATCTGTTTACCCAATAACCTAATAGTAAAAACCGAAATCGAACCAATAACCCAATAACTTTTTTTATAAACCCATTAAAATTCAATAACCCAATAACATTTTTTCAATTCAATTTATTGATCGGTTCGATTTTTGCACATCCCTACCCGTTACCCTACATAATGATTTCTCCTTTATCATTTTCTCTATTTACTATATGTTGAACTATTTAACCCAATGTAAGTTTTACATTGTTTAGCCGTTAGCCCATTAAAATAATAACCGAAAAGTATATATTTTGCTTATAAATTCATAATATATATAATTGGTGTATATTTTCTTATACATTTTACTAACAATTTTAATGAAGTATTTTTTAGAGCAACTTTCACATATAGCAAACCTAAAAATCATATTTGTATGTTATAGCTATAGTTTGCATAATTGCGCTCCATAGCAAATTTTATGTTTGCTATGGAGCTTTTGATTTGTATAATTCGCTAGATACATCCAATTTTATACAAATTGTTCAGTTTTGTATAAACTCATTTATACATTGTAATTTGTATAATAAGATCTGTATTTGTATAATTATAAGTGTATACGATGAAAATATATGTATTTGTATATACAATTTTCTCTCGATTTATACAAACACAAACGCATTTTATACATTTGTATACCGAATGAGTAATTGTATACCGAAAATGGCTAATTGTATACCAAACCAGATGACAAAAAAATGGGATGTTTGCTGCGAATTACAAATAAAATAAACTATGGCTATAGCATTTAATTTGAATTAATAGTTTGTTATTTCATACAATTTTCCCTATTTCTTATCAAGTGACCAAATATGTTAAAAGCCCAAAAAGACGCTACGTAATAGTTGGACTAGGACCTCCGAGCTGAATTTATACTGGACCTTACTTCTTGGCCCATGGGCCATCACCTTAAATTCGTGGGTCAGACTACTTTGGGTCACAAAAATAAATCAAAATTCATAATTACCTATACTATATATATATTTTGTCTCCTTCAAAATTTATACATCAACAAAAAAAAGAAGAGAAAATGTCTACTAGTATTTTCTATTTTAATTTCATATAGTATATGAATAATATAAAACTAATTAAGATAAATTTAAATGAAACAATATTCTCCGAAAAAATTCATACAATCTATCTCAACTTTGAAATTAGCTCGTTAATTATGATTAATAATGGAAGTGGGCCCCAAATGAGTTTGGAATGTAAATCGGTTCTAGACGCATAGGTCGGTTCGATTATTTATATGAAAATCTTATCATATAATTTTGTTTGCTTAAATTATCGCATATAATTATAATTAAACTTTTTCTAACTAATTCATTTATCTTAGTTTCTGTTCGGTTCAGTTAAGTTTCAATAATTATTTTAAAGAAGACACATGTTACAAGGAAATTTTTTATTTTGAGTAGGTACAACCAACAAAACTTGTATAAGGATTCATTAACTAGTTGACATGTGGATTGTGGGGGCATAAATTGTCCTTTAAAACTTAAAACTGCAATTAAAACCAAAGAGGAGAGAGAGTGTAGAGTTTAATTGGAAATTGAGAGAAAATCATGGGGTCCATATCAAATACAATTAAATAAACTAAAATGCTGTTATTGAAAGTGAAAAAATACACATTAAAATATAGTAAAGCCTCTCTAAATTAATATAGGCGGGACTATGAAATATTTTTATTTTATTGATGTATTATTTAATTGATAAATTAATTTAAAGAAGTGTTCCGACATCGAAAAAATTGTTCAGGAATGAAATCTCAAAGATTTTGAAAGAACCCACTTGTGAAAACGTCATTCATGAACTTGAGGTCATGATTAATGATCTCGGTTATCGCGATAAAATGGATGTTAATAACCTATTGGATGGGTGAAAATGATACATTTTAAGAGGTCCACAATTTAGAACAAATTGTGGATATCATTAGAAAAACAATGTTGATGATAAAGTTGAAGATGATATAATACATTTGGAACCAATTACGTGTAAGGAAACATTTGCATCTAGAACTCTTCATAATTTCATGGTGCAATTAGAAAAGACAACACCGAAACTTTTGGATGCAATAAGAAAAGTTAAAGATGAGCTTCAACTAGATTTAAATTTTAACAAAAAACAGAACATAATAGAATCATATTTCACTGAATTTTCTTAGATATATTTGTACTTTTAAGGAATTATTAATTTATAATATTAATGGGACCATATATTTATATAGGGGTCTTCTGAAAATATATTATTTTATTATCTTATCAAAATGAGTGATTTTTTCCATTGACCTAAGTCGGGATCGGAGGAAATTATTATTTTAGCGAAATTATTAATTAACCAAATATTAATTTAGTGAGGTTTTAATGTAGTAATGAACGGAATGAGAAGTCATATTATCAGCTGACCAATATTTTTATTTTATGTTTTATATTCACATTTATTTAACTTGTTTAATTAAGGATTTATATTTTAAAAAATCATTATTTCTATATTACAAAATAAAATAATATTTATACACACTTTGATCTCTTCAATTTTGCGTTACTTTTAAAAATAATTCTATATTATAGGATAAAATAAGATTTATGTATATTCTATTTCAAACTCGCGTTACTTTTAAAAAGGGTTTTTGATATATGGACTGAGAAAAATACTTGAAATGTGTAACAAAGTGAAAATTTTAAAAAGTATCCTATGATATAACGATCATATTATTAAGTATTTCTTTTATCTAAATGGTGTTAGATGAATAACAACATTATATAGTATGAAGTTCATTTTAATTTGAAACAAAACAGTCAAATTTCTACTTATTATATTTTTATTAAATCGTACAAAGTTTATGTTAAATATATTGAATTTTATATTTTATTTTTAGAAATAGTAAATTAATGAAACTTCAATCTAGGCATTGATATCTTATTTGACATTTTAATTAAAATAGTTTTAATCAGAAAAAATCAATATACGTATAAAATAACTTTTCGTTCGTTTCATTACTTTTTTACCGTGCATTTTTCTACTTTGAAAAAAATACACCATTTTAGTTTACTTAATTGTATTTGACGCGGACCCCACGATTTTCTTTCAATTTCCAATTAAACTTTACACCCTCTTTGATTTTAGTTGCAGCTTTAAAGGACAATTTGTGCCACAAAATCCACATGTCAACTTGTTAATGGATCATCATACAAGTTTTGTTGGTTGAAAATAAAAAATTTCAGTTACAACAATTCTCGTTGCGTTAAAACATGAAACTTCTTTTTCTTCCGGTGACAAATCGTCTCATTTCCTTACTTCTTTATAATTCATTCACTTTAAGACCTTAAAGACCTTAAAGTGAAACAGTCTCACTACTACACCACATTCCTTGGTAAAACATGAAACTTTGATATAATATATATAAGAAATTGTAAATGTCTTGTTAAAAAACATCAATATTACAAGCTGAAACAGTAGAGCAAGCTGGCTTATTAGAAATAGAACAAGGAACCATAAATACAATACAAACTTCACAATACTATATATAATATATGAGAGATCTACTGCTGAGGAAGAAGTAAATAAAGTGGAATAGGATTGTAAGGTTGTGGAGAAGAGTCCCAAACAGAGAATGCGCTACTGGAATTCATCCATTTATCAGTCATGACGATCTAACACATCTTTCAAACTTTCAGTAGTATTCACCCATTCCAATCCTTTTTTTGTGTACGTCTCCTCATTGTAATTGCTAGTGAAAAATCTATCTTCCCATTTAGTGATGGGAATTTGGAATATCCTTCTTCGAAATTCATTGTACCTTGCAACACTTCTTTCCCTGTCCCTATAAACTACCATCCAAAACGAAGATGTATAAAAATAAACTTACTTTCGAGAGCTGCAAGGTCAACATGATTTGGTCTGTCAGTTCCTCATCCACACTGGATAATTCCAAAGCTCAAGAGCTCCACATGCTTGATGCCCCATTGAAACCATTTGATTAATAAACCCGATTTTAGATAATTTCTCCACTCCTTTACCTCCAATTAAATCTTCCATTGGGATCCTAATGCAATATGAGCACTTTAATTTTGACACATTATATATATATAATCATTTTCAAGTGTGCGCGCGCGTATATAAGAAGATGTTTGAAATGTGACTTACTCATTTGTCAAAGGGAGAGACATGTTTGGTGCAGGTGACGTTGCATCTATATTTCTCAGCTGAAAAGTATCAGGTAAGAGTTGATGCACTCAAAAATTCCTCAGTTAAAGAGTAAGGCACGCCATGGTTTCTTCATTCCAACAAAGCCACTTAACCAAAAATCTCGTCCAAATGTATCCTTAAACTTTTTCCCTAACAATCCATACCTACAATATTAATTATTTGGTCACAAAACAGACTACTCCCATCAATCCATTTTTTTTTTCATCTTTTCTTTTTTAGTCTGTCTAATAAAAAATGTCACCTTACTGTAATGATTTACAATCACTTAAGGATTGTTTTGGACCACTCTTTTTTTCTCCTTAAACATTATGCGAAGTCAAATGGTGCCACATAGAGTAATTAATAAGAATATTAACCAAGAGATACGCATTCCGGCGAGCAAGGTGTCAGTTTTGAGAAGCTCGACACTCCAATCTATGGTGTGAACTTTTGCAATGACAGCAGAAGTCACCAGCCTAGCATGACGATACAGGTCTTCGTCCTTCAATTCTGGATATTCTTTCTGGAAAAATGGAAAATCAAGTTATCTATAAGAATGAATCAAGAAAAAACTGGATTTAGCGACGGAAAACTTTTGTAGCTAAACACCAAAATCCGTTGCTAATCCTAGCTAAGCGACAAATTTAAGCAACAGTGACGGGCCAGAGACGTCGTTGTTTTTTAATAGTGAATTCCATAATAATAATGTATGATACGTTAAAACTTAGATACAATATCTACGTATTTTAACGTATCAAATTTATTGCTAAATGCTAATTAAGAAAAAAAAAGTTAATTGTTACTCCCTCCGTCCACTTTTAATTGTCATGGTTTCCCTCTTTAGAGTAAAACTATAAGAACTTTGACTAACATTTTCTGATGTATTTTTCATCATATGGATATACGAAAAATTGATTTATAATACTTTTCTTATAGTTTTTAATATCTAATTTTTTTATTTAAAATATTAAATTAAAATAATCTAATTTAACTTTGAATAATAGTCAAATTAATTTTTAAAAAGTATAATATGATAAATAAAAATGGACTGAGTGAGTAATTAATATGACTAGTTATTAGTACCTTCAAGGCATCACAAACAGCATTGTGGTCTTGAACAAAGAGAGCGTAGAGTGTCAAAAGTCCAGTCCAAGTATTACGAACATCACCAGAGATGATTTTTCCATTTTCATCTTGTTGGATGAGTCCATTTTCTGATAGTTTCAACTTTCCGTCTATTAATGTTCTTACTTTCTTTAAATCATCTGCGTTGTTTCCATAAATTGCACTTCCATCCCTTCATCATCATATTATATTATACAAAATACAAGAGAATACAAAAACATGTCATCTGTTTTAATACGCATATATACATTATACTAATGTTTCATTTAGAGCAAAAATATAAAATTATTGCAGTATGAAATATTTACCACCAAGGGGGTACGTATGTTCAAGTGACCCGTTTTGATTTCATCCAAGCCCGTAGGGGTTTCCTTGGACTTGTAAAATTTAAAAGACTTTAGAGGGCACTGATTTGCAACTTCTTTAGGTGCATCAAGTCTCATCTGTGCATGCACAACATTAATAATACCAACAATAATAAAATCTAGTCAATGGAACTATTTTAGTAAAATTTAATTCTCTATGATCGATGGAGCTTAGAATGAAATTGATTCTTGAGTCGCCGAAAAAAATAATAAAAGTAGGCTGACCTGGTTAGTGTCTTCCATATGATCCATCCAATCTTAGAAGCAGTGTTATATATTACTTATTACCTTGTTAAGCTGATCAACAGGTAGCATATTCCTACCAAACCTAGATAAGCTAGCCCCAAGAACACCGTAGCCGGTGCCAAAAGTTCAATGTATCAACGAAATGGACCATCTACGTACATGCATCTCACATTAATTATAACGAACGTTAATTAATAATAATAATAATAATGGAAAGAAATTAATTGTAATGTTGATCACTTCTTTTGAGTAGAAAATCAGACATGACTTTGATATATTAATAAACTTTGATCAAAGTAGCAAAAGTTTATTGTACAAGGATGTCTTAGCTTCCTATCAGTTCAAAAGGTAAATATAATATAATTAACAGAAGCATAAGGCATTAGACACCTACTTACAAAAAAAAATAAAAAAAATAGCACACGTTGGATGGCTTTGACAATTCAGACATTGTAGCCAAACGTATGTAGCTCAATATCATCTATGAACACCTATATATAAATAAAATAGAAATCCTACTCATTTTTCCCATGAAGCTAATAATAAAGTATTTACCCCAAGATGTTGAGCTGGACAGGTAAATGGAGTTGTTTATATTAGAAAAACATTCGAAGTGCCATGGCTGGAAAATATAAAGTAGATTGTTAAATAATTAAACTTTTGGCGTGTTCACGTAGAAATAATATGCGATGTAATTATAATATGGATGCCTACTGCTTTGGTTTAACATTTTGAAAGATCAAAATTTCAAGAAACAAATAGTACATTATATAATATTTAAAAGACCAAATTAAAACATATATGTACCTTTTGATAATTTCAAGTATAATAGATAATGCACTACCGCTAATTCTAGATAAAAATAAATACCTACTTTTTGTTGAATTAATCTTCAAGCATTATGATGCATGGTCCATGTAAATATTTTCCATACAACAAGCAGGTCCATATATAGGATAGCTAGTGCAAGTGTATATATCTCCTCGACGATATAATAATAAAACATTGCATGATATATATAATACGAGTAAATATCTCATATGATTGATCATCAACTAATAGTTGTTTTCACATACCAAGAAACAATAGATTATTTTGATGAAATAGAATAAGACACCTTAAATACAAACTTGTACGTATTACGGTATTAATAAATAGTTACACACATGATTTTGAGGTCTACTACTGAGGAACACGAAAATAGAGTGGAATAGGATTGTGAGGTTCTGGAGAAGAATCCCAAACAGAAAATGCACTGTTTGAATTCATCCATTTATCAGTCATTTCTGGATAATGACGATCTAAAACATCTTTCAAACCTTCAGTAGTATTCACCCATTCCAATCCTTTCTTTGTGTATGTCTCCTCATTGTAATTGCTTGTGAAAAATCTATCTGCCTCTAACCTCCTGTAAATTCGAAATCAACTTATAAGTTACCTGATTGTGTAAAAAATATAATAGTAATGCATAAAATTTTCTAGTTTATTTACGACAAACCTTATTGCCATGAGAAGGAATATGTTGAAGGCAGTTTCTGAAATGGCAAATCCTTTAATCTTTTTCTCCGCCATGAGTCCCACTAGTAAATCCAACTCTTCTATATCATCATATACTTCACGGAGTGTTTTGATTGCTTCTTCATCATCCGTCAAATCTTCCCATTTCGAAATAGGAATTTGTAGCATTCCTCTTCGAAAGTCATTGTACCTAGCAACACTTCTTTCTCTATCTCTATAAACTGCCATCAAAATATAATTAATGAACCGTTGATTATTGGGGAAAAAAAAATCTAATTATTCAAAAAAAAAGAAGAAAAAGTGACCTTAAACATATTTATAGTTTTTGAACAAATTACATATACAGTTCAATTATTTGAATGTGATCACTATGCGAAATTGAAGCAATTTTGGGCTATTAAATAGCAATAGAGGCATTTTATTGATGATATCGTGATTTATTCTAGTTGTAATAGAAAATAAACTTACTTTCAAGGGCTGCAAGGTCAATATGATCTGGCCTATCAGTTCCATCAACATCTTGGGCAATAAGATCTCTCATCCACACTGGATAATTCCAAAGCTCAAGAGCTCCACTAGCTTGGTGACCCATTGAAACCATTTGCTTAGTAAACCCAATTCTTGATAAATTCTCTTTTCCTTTACTCCCAACTACTTCTTCCATGGGAATTCTACAATTTCAATATTGCAATTTGATTGTGTTAATTTTATGTATATATAATATTGAAATTATAGTGGATAAAGTTAATTTAGTATTATAATAAGTAAAGTTCGTTACGATGATAAAAATTTTTTTGTCACTATACTAATATAGCGTATAATGAAGACTTACTCATTAGTCAAAGGGAGAGATTTGTTTGGTCCAGGCGTGGCATCTATATTTCTTAGCTGAAGTTTATCAGGTAAGAGTTGATGCATTCTATAAACACACACGAATTCTTCAGTTAAGGAATATGGCACACCATGATTCTCAGGTTTTTTCATTCCCACAACACCACTTAAAATGGAACCAACATGCCCAAATGTATCCTTGAATTTCTTTCCTAGTAATCCATACCTGTGATACAAATTACTTTTATTCACGGGCGACAATAGAGTAGTTGATATATAGAGTAAGAGAGATAAATACTAACCAATTGGCACGCATTCCTGCAAGCAAAGTATCGGTTTTGAGAAGCTGAACAGTCCAATCTATTGTGTGAACTTTTGCAATGACAGCTGAAGTGACTAGCCTTGCATGACGATACAACTCTTCATCCTCTAATTCTGGATATTCTTTCTGAAATATTGAAAATCAAAGTTTTTTTTAAAAAAAAATTCAAGATCGTCCACTATCTCAAATATAAACATACGTATGATAACAACCTAGTTAAACTCCAATATGATTAATTAGTACGTACCTTCAAAGTGTCACAAACAGCATTGTGCTCTTGAACAAAGAGAGCCTGTAGTGTTAAAAGTCCAGCCCAAGTGTTACGAACATCACCAGAGATAATTTTTCCATTTTCATCTTGTTGGATGAGTCCATTTTCTGATAGTTTCAGTTTTCCGTCTTTAAATGTTCTCACTTTCTTCAAAACATCCTCGTTACTTCCATAAATTACACTTCCGTCCCTTCATGTGAAAATTAAAATAATTATTCCGCACTCTCTTTCTTTTCTAAAGCAACACTTATTTTGGACGAGATAATAATTTAGTTTGTCTAAATGAATTTATGATAAATATTTTAGAGATCTTACCACCAGGGAGTACGGCTGTTCAAGTGACCGGTTTTGATTTCATAAAAATCTGTAGGAGTTTTCTTGGATTTGTTAAACCTAAAGGACTTGAGAGGGCATTCATTAGCAACTTCTTTTGGTGCCCTTAGCTCAACCTGTTGATTTACCAGAAAAATACGTCACAAATTACTTAAAGAAAATTACTGATTAATGTTTCTGGAAAATCTAGTTTACAAAATATGTGTACAGTAAATATAGTATACACAATGTATACTTCGGTGGTCATGTTGGTAAACTAGCTAGATGACTCATGTACATTTTCATAAGTTTCCCAATTATTTTCACTAATTGAATGAAAGAATATCATTATCAAATTGCTAATTCTGAAATTGGGCCTAAAAAATAAATAAAAGGTAGGCTAACTGACCTGCTGAGTGTCTTCCAAATGATCGATCCAATCATGAACCATAAATTGTATCCAAGAGGCAGCTATCATGTTAAATTGTTTTCCAGTGTCTATGAATTTTCTTCGTGCTAGCAGCTTCGTTGCTACTACCATTGGATCTGGCTTCTTTAACTGCATAAATATCATTTTATTCTTTTTAATTAGGAAAATATGAAAAAAAGGAAATTATAAGCTAGTTTTTGCGGTTGAGTTATGAAATTATATACCTTATTATCCTGATCAACAGGCATCATATTCCTGCCAAAGAAAGAAAATTGACTGCCAGCTCCTTCATTGAAAGGGTCATTGAATTTTCCATCAGCAGTTCTATAAGGGTAATCCGCCGGATTTGATCGAACGCCGGTAGGTGTTCTACCGACGTTGATCAAATTATATTGCTGGTGAAGAGTCCGCCGTGCTCCAAGATAAAGTAACCCAAAGAACACCGGTAGCCGGTGCCAAAAGTTATGCTTATCAATAAAATGAACAATCTGCATGCATCTCACATTATTAGCTACTACGTAGACAATAAACGAATCAGGATCAACTAGGACATAAAATAAAATATTCTATCGAACTCTTCTTTACCAGAAAAAATAATTTATCGATGAGGGGCATTTTCTCGAAGATCTCATGGAAATCTTTGTGGATGAATTTACGGAGAGGGGATAGTAAGAGATTCTTGAGCATAACAAAAGACATATTGTTTATACGACTAACTTGTAATATGATTTGGAGTATATACGGAGGCAACGTCCTCTATATATATAACTTAATAACATAAGCGCAGCAGACACTAAAATAATATTATCCCAATTGGAAATAAATAATACTAGCATGTTGGATGGCTTTTGACAATTATTTTCCAATTTTAGCCGCCAGCTAAATGATAATCTTGTAAAAATTTGAAAGGATTTTTTTAAAGTATATATAGTGTGCACGTATAGAAGACAATACATGAGTCAAAAAGAAAGAGCTGAGATATCATTTTTATACCATGTGATGACGAATATACTAATTGAAATTCACTTTGTCTTTAGCTCCAGATTTGCAATTTAATAAGTTTTAGATGATTGGTTCAGTAGATGTGATTGAATAGATGGTTTTTGGTAAAATTATCTAATGACATACGTAGGATGAATGTATTTCTCTAATTTTGATTAGAAATTTTAGATTTAAGTCTTACACTTAAGTTATTAAAAAAAACATATTTTATTATTTAATTATATTTTCAATTGAAGGTCTAAGGAGTTTTTTTTTTCTATTTTCCAAACATTTCAAATAAGTCAAATATAGGAAACTCAAAAATGTTCTCCTCCCTACCAAACACACCCACACGTGTCAGCTTTTAAGTGTGGGTTCGGTCAAACACGTTTCTTTCTAGAAATTGCTTAGAAGACTTTTGAATGTTCCATTACTTTAAGAGCCTAATAAAATAATTCAAATCTTAATTTATGTCATTAAAAAAATATTTTTTCTTTAGGTAACACATTAAAGTTTTGAGTGGCGGCTGGCGGCGAAAATGATATTTACTTGATTAAAAATTGTGCAAGAGGGTAAAATATTGTTAACAATTTGCACTACCTTCAACCGATAAAGCTTTTATACAGGTAGAATTAGATCCGACTCTTTTTTAAATTAAAACTAATGAATGATTCAAAAAAAAAATTAAAATATTAAATCAAATCACTAGTCAATTTTTTTAAAATTTATCTTGATTTATTGATTTTCTTTGTAAATCCATTTATTTTACTGAGACGATGCCGTTATCGGGAAAATCAATCAAAAGGAGCAAGATATCATACTTATCTTGTCCAACATTATCAAATCTCTCTAATTTATTCTTTTAAACAAAATAAATTGCTTTATGATTATGGAAAAATAGAGAGGAAATTAGTGTACTAATTTCTTTTATTATTAGCTTAATCTTTCCCCCAAATTTACTTAGTTTCCAATCTGCAGGTTACATTTTTTTGACTCGTTTTATGTAAAACTTCGATGAGTCGTTTCGAGTGAAGCCTATGGATCAAGTAAACAAACGGATGAGTTTAAAAACTTGGGCCAATTAAACTGCAGGTTACTAAAAAGTGAGTTTGATTTTAGGGTTACTTACCAATATGTACGGAGTAACAAAAATTCTTTTCAACAAAATGGACATATGTATGTATCTGTTGAGTTCGAAAGTGATTAGGACGTCATGCGAAAGTTTATAATTGCAAATCGTAAGACGATGAATTAGACGACACATAAAACTATACTAAAAGACATAATAATATTATTATATGATATGACTAATTGACCTACATAATTAAAAACTAATTACAAACATAAAAATTGTCTCCCCATAAACAAAACTCTCTAAAAGACTTGGATTTTATTGTGTTATGCTATGAGAATAGAGATCTTTAATTTATAGATCTCCAAACTTTTTCTCTAAGGAAATAATAAAACCAAATATGAAAGAAAATTATATTTTCCGAAAAAACATTTATGGTAATATTTGACTTTTCTTTAAAGAAAAAAATAAATTTAGGACCCACCCTTACCCAATGGGTGTCAAGCGAAATCCCTTTGTTGGAAAATTATACTGTATATGGATATCAAATTTTGATTTAATAAATATATATAAATATTGACAGCTTTTGACACAAGGTAAATTTTTAGTCTAGTGGTTAAGGCGTTCGTGAAAATTTCATGAGGTTGTGTGTCCGCTACTGGTATCGAATCGATATGTATATATAATGCATGATATTGTATGAATAGTATTAAAGATGTTCTTTTAAAAATTAAAAGATGTAAAATTGTTCACGCATGCGGCACCTCAATTTTTAAAGGACCCCCTCATTGAGTTTTAACAATCTTTTTTAAATATAAATTACATTAGAACCCATTGAGATACAATCCTGTTCAACTGACATTAACTAGCAAGGCCTGTTCCATTTTTTCTTCTAGTTACTTACAGTACCATAATAGGCTTTAGTTCTTTCCTGAGATACAATTGGAACATTCTGTTTCAGTACTTTGAAGCCAATGATAAAATGTCAGTAGTAAACAAGTCTTTTTCCAGAATAGCTGTACAGAACAAAGGATGGATATATATGCCAACAACTTGCTGCTCCTTCTTTTCCCACAGCAGCATATTGTTTCTTCCTATACAACCCGATACTCGATTTTTGTTCATAAAAAGATGGCGTGATTTTTCCTGATTTGCAGCTACAGCCTTTTGTGTGACATCCCTTTCTGCCTTCAAACTAATTGTTCACTTGTTTGAGATGCCTTCATTTTTGTAATTTTGTAACAACGGGAACTTTTGATCTGGAGACGACTCCAGATCACTAGAATCATTATATTCAGGCATCTCTTTTGCCTTTCCCCACATTACAGTATAGAATCCAATTGCAATTATCGTTGCTCCAAGGATGCTGATTGTCAAAGAAGAAAGTAGTTAATTAGATTATGATGACATAGGTAATTCGTTAAAGAAAAAATAAATGTGTTGTGTGTAGAATTGAGCACTTGAGTTTGTACCTTCCCAAATAAAGAGTATCTCCTAAGAGAATGACTCCCATGGCAACTGCAATCGCGATGGACAATGGTTTAAACATTGCTACATATACTGGTCCTTTCACGCGCAAAGCCCAGGTGTGAATTGTATTATTTAGGGATGAACCCAATATTCCCTGTGTGATGCAGCACACATCATTTCATCGTACATGAACAGACGTACCAAAATATATTGTATAAAGATATGGAAAAATCAAACTTATTTCTCGTGTTTCACTTACAGAGCAGAGGATGGAGGCCAGTGCGATATCCGGTTTAATTATCCATTTGTTGGAGTCAGGTTCAGATAAAAATCCTACAATACCAGCTAGGACGCTAACAGTCAAGTTGTAGAAGAAAACTACCGTCACTTCTGCTGGATACTCTTTCATAATCCATGTCTGTCATCAAAAAAACAAAAAGAAGAACTCTCTATTCAGGGGACTAAGTCTGTGTTGGAAAATACTTGCCCGCACATTTAATCACGATTCACAAAACAAAGCGAGAATATACATATCGCTTAATTATGTTAAAATGAAAGAAAATTATATATAAGACACGTATTTTGCATTAATTTGCTTGTGGTAAACATTGAGTATAAGTAAAATAAAAATTCATACCTGAACTATATACCACATTGGGACTAAAAAATATTCAGTTGTGAGGAAAAGGCCACCAAGCATCCAATTCGATTGAGATGAGCTGAGAGGTTGACGTAGTAAATTGGGTGTGGACGTGGTAGGCACTAATATTTTTGGGCCTTTGTAGAGAGTCACTACGAATGCTCCAGCTATGGACACCACTGTGCCCAACACTTTGGCTCGAGTGGTTGATCTTTTCAACTGTATCTTCTCCATCCTGTTTAACAGTTCCATTCATCAAACTGTTTCTTCTAAAACATAATAACCAGAGAGCAATTTTTGAACTTGACACCACAGGTCAAGTGGCCAACATCTAAATACAATCCACAAATGTGTTTATTTTTGTAAATCAGTGAAAAATGAATTAGTTGTACTGTTTGGCCTATTCTGAGGTCATTCTTTAAACTTAGTCCCCGTTAGTTGAATTGAGTAAACTTTGCCCTTTAAAGTAGAGTTGGATGTATTTTTCTTTTACAGACAAGTTTAATCCAGGGAGCTAACATCGATACATTTATAATAGTGGCCTCGAAGGGTCATTTATGCAAATGGTTCAATATTTTTTCCAACCTTTGGCCTATAACTTTTTGTTTTTAAACAATGGATCAAATGGCCTACATGCTACAACTTAGATATCAGTAATCTTAATCGAGTTTATCCTTGGTTTTAACTATTTTTTCGGTGGGGAAAAAATGATGGATGCTGACAAAAGATGTCAACAACTTGACACAAATTGGAGATTAAAAAAAAAACAATCTAGTTTCATTATAGTGGGGACAACAAAATTAAGAGAATGACCTGAAATTAGGACATGAGATTATAAAAGAGAACCTGAAAATGACAGCCAAGACGAAAGTAAAAGCAGGGACGAGATTGCTGATGGCGGAGGCAAGCGTAGGAGAGGCATAGATAATGCCTGTATATCCCATTATCTGTGATGTACACCTGCACTTCCAATTATGCACTATAATAGTATACATTATGAAAATGCAAGAAAATATAATTATAACTTGTTCTTAGACTAATTTTCTTGAAATTTACTAGAATAAAACACCAATGAATGATGTATAGTCTAAAATGTTACATTGTTACTGGTGTGAGTTGGATTTCCACTTTACCCCGAATAATTTGCACCGTATGGCCTTTCTTTTAAGGTTAATCTTTATATTCTGTCACTCTCGTTGCAGTAGCTAAATTTCGCCTTTAAAAGCAAGTGGATTCATTTTTCCTTTTCACGGACAAATTTAGCCTACTGAATTAATGCCCAGTCCCATCTATGTTAGTAAATGAAAAAAAAAAGTTGAAAAAATAAAATGCAAAAAATAGAGAAAGGGACAAAACAAGAATTCTTATTGACCTTGTGCCTAGTAAATTTCCACATCTGAAACAGAATTACTATTGAAGTATCAATCAACTTGTACTTTAATCTCACATTATTAAGGTTGACTTTTTGATCTCTTTTTATTGGTTCAGCACTAACTTTAACAATTGAATTCTGTCAAATTAGACTTTGGATCTAACTGACACTCCAAAAGTCAGATACCCATGGTCCGGTCAAATATTATGTCAAATTAGTTCATATTATGTCAAATTAGTTCAAAGGAAAGAGGATTGTCCGAACCTTATAAAGAGATCATGTTCTCATGTCGATGTGGGATCATTCATCATTCTCATCAACAAATTCAATTGATTTGCTCATTTTTAAGACTAACAACATCCAATAATCCTAATTTTCTCGAAAATAACCAAACTTTTTTGGGGGTTTTAGCATATTGACAGATTGAGAGTGAAAAAAACAAGAAAAAGAGTCAAATTGGTACCCGATAACTCCAAGAAGAAAGATTTTGGCAAGAATTGAGCAATTGAGAGGTGGAAGTATTCTTGATCTGCAATTAGATATGATTCCAATTTTTCAAACCCCCATCAGATTCTTGATCAAATTTTACAAACATGCAATAGAAAGAAGAAAAAAAAAAAACAGAGCATGTACCTGCTGGAAAAGAAAGGAGAAGGAAGAAGTAGAAGAGCCGCAAGACCATAACTATAAACAACAAAGACATGATTACTCATGCCTTTGTTAGTAGCAGCTTTGTAAAGTGTATTTAATCCAACATTTATACATTCCATAGTCACCATAGCTGTAAATGGTAGCACTTCTTTGTAAAAAGTTGTCTCTCTGTTATTGCTTCCCATTTTTGCTTCAAAAACTTCAACTTTTTGTGTTTCGCAAATATCAATTTCTACGCGTGGCGGACATGAGCTCTACCTGAAAAATCTGCTATTAAATCTTACGAGTGTGTGTTTAATAATACTACTATATATTATGGACCAGAATTAAAGTAACTGTTTTTTTAGCTAAGCTTATATTGGAATTAAAGCAACTGTTTTTTTAGCTAAGTTTATATGGAAATTTAAGTTGAAATCTTTACACTTCTTTTTATTCCTAAGGTCCCATATTGAAGATGACATTTTCTGTTTTTTTTTTTTTAATTTTATTTTATCTAGAGAGGTTGTGCAAATTTGGTTAATTTCTAACCATCTATTCATCAAAAAGTATGTTCTTTCATTTTTCCAATCAGACAGCACTTTCAACTTGCAAAACTTCTTTTCGAATCAAACCTTCTTCTTTGTACAATTTTTTAATTAGACCAACACTAAATATTTAAACTTTTCGTTTATGACTAAATGTGGTAAACTAGGTATGATTGATCTGAAGAAGTCATGATTTATATATGTTAGTTGATGATACGGGGAAATACGGAATAAGAATTGATTCATTATATCCATATTAATTTCATCTATCCATTATCGAGATTAGAGTCCAAAATTCTTATTGAAATCGAATTACCTGGAGAGTCTTGAGATTTTATATCCTCGATTCTCCTACTTTTTCTTCCATGTCAATATTATTTTAATGATGTGCAAGGCTTGACAAGGCCACAACCTACAAATTATGATGAATTCATCTTACTTATAATAATTGATGACATATCATTTTGCCGAAAGGAAATTAGTTCGTGCATATAATTGTGATGTAATTAAAGATGAAAAAGAAAACATTAGATGAATGGGCACGCTAAGTAGTAGTTGTCCTCATGAGAAATGAGAGTTGCATGTGGGAGTGATAAAAGGATGAGTGACTATTATATTGTGCTTTTGTGTGATAAAGGGGCAATCTACATAATTGGTTTCCTTTCAAATAAACGACAAAAGAGCAAGTGAAGTTTGGAGTAATACTGGGGTCGATTAAATATGAATTTGTGTCTATAAAACTAAAACACTTTTTAATAAAAGTAATTTCATATGTAGTTAAACTTGAATACGAAACATTTAATTAAATATAAATAAGTACTTACTATTCTATCGGATATAATTGGGCAACTAAAAAAGACAAGTGAAGTTTGGAGTGGACTGGTAACACTGTTGAAGGTGAATGGTGACACTAATTGATTGTTGACATTTCGACAATTTATGCGCTTCCCTTCAATTATTGGTACTTTCACCACTACAATAATGCTTATAAAAAAAATAAAATGAGTGCCTGACAAATTGTGAAATTGACCTGCTTCTTTTATCAAAGAAAAAAGTTGCAAGGAATTAAAAGAACTAGATTAAAATCTGAAACAATACTAATTAAGTAACACCGATATTCCTAGGCATCTTTAATCTTAGGTTCAAGGTTAAAATTATGCTTTGAAATATAATGATATAAGTTTATTTAACTATAAGGTTAATTCGTTGGAAGAAGAGTTCTCATTCAACGTGACCTAACACGAATAATTAACCTCCTTCCTTGATCAACGGGGACATGTCTAGGCTCAATTTTTTTTTAATACAAATATGTAAATTTGTTAATGTGTGGCATGAAATTCAAACCTAGAACATCTAAGTTCTACCTGCTTTAACATGTATTATGTGTCATGTACGTCTCCTATATAGTATCTAAATTGGCAGAGATAAAATTTGTCTTTTAGATCTACAACAATATTCTCGACCTCATTATCAATTATGATAATAAAAATGTGCTTTCTCTAACAGTTTAATAAGTTTTTAGATTAAATGATCACATAGTTCAACATGATATCAATGCTTAGCCCATGAGACGGTCACAAACTTCAATAGAATACACCATAAAGAATATATCCAGTTCTACACCCCTATAAAAGGATTACTTCTTGCACTAGTAATCATAAGTGAAAGCTGAATGTACATTTCACATAACATCCTTCTCCATTGACCACTTTTCTCTTCTCTTTTGAAAATGAAAAACTATTTTCATGAATAACCCATCTTTTTTCTAACCTAACATAAGTATCTCAAGCAAATTATAATAGTGTTCCTACTATGGAGCGTTAAACAACCTTTTGATTAATTATTCGCACATAAATAGACAAAAATTGAAGATTAATAAGACATATATTAGTCTAATTACACTCTTAAGTAAGTATTGTGTTTTATCCTGACAACTAAATGGGAACAGAGGGAGTAGAACTTACCAACTTCTCGAGGGCATAAAATGCGAGGTTACAAACAGAAGAAGCCTAACCCACTTTTCTTGCTATAATTTACTTGTAACATTACTTAATCTTATGCTTTTCTTGCTATAATTTACTTGTGCAATAGAGGGCTTGTTTGATTTGTTGAGTCAATTACACAAACAATGTCGTCAACCTCAAGCATGGACTTGATCTCCTTAGCTTTCCCCCACAGAACAGAATAAAATCCAGCAGATATAATAACTGCTCCAATAACACTGCACACAACATTCAAACAAATAATAATGTTGTTCTTTTTTCGATAAGTGAGAAAATGCTACAACTGAGAATATATAGAAATGAACAAATGAAAACGCTGGCTATGGGCTCTTCAAATTAAAATCAGAAGGAATATGTTATGACATGTTTAAAATCACACGTTTCAATAATCTTTTTTTTCTTGTCAAACTTAAAATCCAGTCAAATAAATTCACATAAATTCAAATGGAGGGTGTAATACAGGGGAAAAGAGCAGACAAGGGGGTTAAAGGTTAATTCTTAGGAACAAGCACTTAATATATGCATTAATCTACTTTTGAACAACAAAGCTAGTTGATTAAAGATGTATAAGCACAAGCAAAAGGATGGCGTAGCCTATATATTACCTTCCTAAATGGAGTGGATCTGCAAGGAATATGATCCCCAGGATTGCTGATATAACCATTCCCAAGGGCTTGAACATGGCTACATAAAGAGGACCTTTCTTATCCAAGCACCATGTCAAAACGTTGTAACGAAAGACATTTCCAGAAACTGCCTAGAGTTTAAGATATATAACCGATGAGTCACATACATAATATATCTATATATATAAAAAAGAACAAGGAGAAGAAGAGAACAGAAAATGAAAAAATGCATCAAATTTCTTACTGAGAAAACAATGGCTATCATCCCAATCCCAGGTTTCACCATCCATGTCTCTGGATTGCTTTCTAATGCCAGTGTTAAAATAGCACATTGAATACTCCCAAAGAAGCAAGTGAAGAACACTATTGTCATGTGTTCCGGGTATTTCTTCACGGTATCTGTCTGAGTAAATACAAACAGAATTGAGCATGTGACTGATGTGCTAATTGTGAGATATAAACTTATTTATACCTATGAAGCAATATAGCAGCCACGGTTTAGTGTCTAAAATAATTGAGACGGTGCCTAAGTAAAGAAGTGAAATTTTATCAAGTATAAAATGAATCGAGCCCACCAAAAGGTTGCTCGCAAGAAAATGTTTTGTTATGAACTTCTAAGGTATGAACTGAAAACAGATTGAACCATCTTCTACTATGACATGTTTTAAACATAGTATCATTAACTAAAATAAGTCCTACATACATGAAATTACCTGCCAACTCTGGGAGATTGTTAAGCTGATTTTTAACTTCAAATAATTCATTTTCTCAATCTTGAATCGCTTTCTAATATGTTTACCTGAAGAATGTTCCATCCAGAAGACATGATGCAGGTGGTAGTAATCAGAAGACCTCCCAGTATCCAGTTTGATTCTTGTGAAAGTACTAACTCGTGATGAGATGAATCAGAAGGTAAATTTGATCCTAGTACTCTCGGTCCTTTGTATAGTGTCATGATGGATGCCCCTATAATTGCCACTATGGTGCCCACAGATTTTGCTTGACTGTTGGCCTTTCTTATATCTAACTTCTCCATCCTAAAAATTGCAAAAGACATGAAAGAACGAACAACTAGTTACAACTGAAACTTATGATCTAACATAGTACCACTTTTACTAGTAAAAGAAATTAGTGCTAGTGTCAATACCACATAAAAGAGAACACAGATCAGTAAATTCTTTAATTGTCCTCCGTCACCAATTGTGGGCAAATATATTAAGTTTCAACAAATATTCAAGCAATGGCAGACCTACATGTGTGTCTGTATGCTCAAGCACCCATTGTTCTTTACACGATCACTACATTTTTAATAGGAAACTAGCATTAACACCAAAATAGATTCACTGAGCACCTTTCTGTGATTAGTAGAACTGTAGATTAAGAGCAAATGGGCATCCATAACCTACAAATTCTGGGTCCGCCACTTTTTTTCTATAGCATTAACAATCATTAATTAGTAAACCTAATGATAATGGTAAACTATGTTGCTACAAACACTGTAGTCTGTATATAAATCGAACAAGAAACTAGGAGTTGGCTAAGCCTTACCTGAAAATGATGGCAAGCAAAAATGTAAAACCTGGCATCAAATTCCCTAAAGCAGCTGCCAGTGTAGGAGTGCTATACTTAATACCTGTAAAGGCCAAGGCCTGCACCAAACAAATTCTGCAATACAGTTTACAACTTAAATTTTCCCCAAATTTGCTAACAATAAAACAGAGAAGAAATTAGTAGAATACCCCAACAGGCCAAGAAGGAAGAATCTCCACAATATAGGCAAAGTAATAGGAACCATATTGCTTCTGAAAAAAAATAAGACTTTAAATTTGACTAATCTCAAGAAATAGGTAAAGGGCATTGATGATTTTTGACAAACCTGTGCCTATGGAAGATTAAGCAAGGAAGAAGAAAAAGGGTACCAAGGGAATTATAGTAAACAACATAAACAAGATTGTTCAATCCATCATTCATGGCTGCTTTACCAAGTGTAATCATCAACATTTCACAACATTCCACCATCACCATTGCCAAAAAGGGCAAGAAATCATTTGACCAACATTGCATCACCATTTTTCTTCTTTACACTCCCAGACCTAGTCAAAAATCCTTTTTGTTCAGAAGAATCTAATGAAAGACAACAACTTTTTCATTGCCGAATGACTCATGACCCAGGATTCCGTACTAAATTTGACAATGTTGTTTTTTTGGTTTCATTAATCAAGTTGGACCCTTTTTGTTTGTCTATAGTATTATCGTGCTTTAGCTAAGAGAAAGAGAAATTTGATTACTGCGGCCAAAGCATGGTAGGGTAGAGTTGTCCACTTGAATATTGTTCGAATTTATTTTGAAGTTGAAATTTAAAATTTAAGATAATTTGATATGTATTGGAAAAAATAAAAACTTTATATACGAAAGTTTGAGTTATTCATGACAACTTGAAAATATTAAAGATATATTTAAGAGATAATTTTCAAAATCTACTCTCATGTGGTCGATACTCATGAATCAAATTTCTTTGATATATCTATCAAATTCGAAATTTTTGTAGCAGGATTTTGTATGCAATAGATTATGTCAAACATGAAATCATGCTCCTCACCCACTTCTGACTTCTCTATAAAAAAATAGAGCCCACAAGTAAAAGTTACTCAGAGATCAAAAGGCCCAACTTTGTGCAGCTCTTATTTCCCACTCAAAATGGCTAAACTTGGAGTCTGTTTGGATTGAGTTAAAAAAAAATATTTTTTAAATCAAAAATATTAAATAGGAGAGGTGTACTTTTGGTTTTTAACTTATCTTAAGTCATTTTAAACTTATTTTAAGTTATTTTTAATTTTGTCTAACACTTTCTAACTTATTTTAAGTCATTTTTTGACTTATTTTAAGTTATTTTTATATTTGTCAAACACTTTCAGAAGGAAAAACCTGAATCAAAAGTAGGTTTGACCATGTTGTAAATAATAATTCAAAGTTGAAGTAGGAATCTTAAGTTGATTAGGATTTGTTATTTATGGTATTTACTTATTTATGCTTAATTAAGATTTGCTAGTTAGAGTAGTTCATAGTCCTAGTTTAATTTGGTTTTAACCTTTATAAATAGGGATGTTACTAGTTATTTTCTATATATACATAGAATTATATAGAAATATACAGGATATACAGAGAACTTGAATTAAGATTCAAGAACTTTTGAGTTTATAAATAAAATATTTATATTCAAATTGGTATCAGAGCTTTTACGATCCCAGTAGAAGATCTTAGAGTTTCCGCTGCCGGCGGGCGGTTATGACCCATATATGCCGCCCGTCTGGCCAATGATCATGTTGACATATGTTGGGCGAATAATATATGCATGAAAAGAACATGCTAGGAGGAAAAACTTACAAAAATATTGCAGATTTAAAGAAGTGCAACCAAGCATAAGAGGAAGAAACTCTTTTCTAAATTAAAAGTTAGAAAAAGTCAAAACAACAAAAAACACAAAAAGAAAAGGAGTTGATGAGAAGGGCAACAACGAGAGTTGGAGAGAGAGTGCTCCAACACCAAAAACAAAAAAAAAACACAAAAAGAAAAGGAGTTGATGAGAAGGGTAACAACGAGAGTTGGAGAGAGAGTGCTCCAACACCAAAAACAAAAAAAAAACAACCAAAAAGAAAAGGCGTTGGTGGGAAGGGCATCAACCTTGTAAGTTGGAGAGAAGTGCTCCAACACAACCAAGAGAAAAAATATCGTGAGTTGGAGAGAAAGTGCTCCAACACTTGGAAGTTGGAGAGAAGTGCTCCAACACTTGGAAGTTGCTCCAACACAACCAAGAAAATAAATAAATGAGAATTGAAGAGAAGTACTCCAACAATTGAAGATTGAAGAGAATACTCCAACAATTGAAGATTGAAGAGAAGTACTACAATACAATAACAATAACAAGAAGAAAAGGGCAAGAGTATACAACTTTGAATTATGGGAGAATGTTGGAAATAATAATTCAAAGTTGGAGTAGGAATCCTAAGTTGATTAAGATTTGTTATTTATGGTATTTACTTATTTATGTTTAATTAAGTTTTGTTAGTTAGAGTAGTTCTAGTCCTAGTTTAATTTGGTTTTTACCTTTATAAATAAGGATGTTACTAGTTATTTTCTATATATACATAGAAATATATAGAAATATACATGATATAGAGAAGAACTTGAATTAAGATTCAAGAACTTTTGAGTTTATGAATAAAATATTTTCCTTCAGACCAACTTTTAAGTCAATCCAAATACCCTCTCAGTAAGCCTCGAAGAGAAAGGATTCCAGATTTTCCACTTTTCAGGAAATTAATGAGACAAGGATAAAATTCGCGTATAATTTTTCTTTTTCATATCTTACTTATAAAATTTTATTGAATATGTTATTGTTGTTTCTTAAAAAAATTAAAATGAGACAAATGTCTATTATATTAGCAACTTATTGTGTGAAGTCATAATCACGAAGAAAAATAAAAAACAATTTCGGCCATTTATTTGAATAATTCAAGAAGAAGATAAGCACATCGTGTGGTGCAATTTGGGGATTTATAATGCATTTTTCTAATCTAATCCCTTTTTCAACAACTAACACTTGTTTTAAATAAAAATTCTTCACCTGATTATAGTTGCCTTCTTAATAAAGACAAAATAATCTGATTTAAGTAAGAGGTTTGGTTTAAACCATATACTACTGCGAAAGAAACTTTCAGTGGCAATAATTTTTTCATATTTAATGTAATTTTATATGAGTGTTGATTGTAAGACTCATACTATATTATTATCGCTAAATATAATAGATCAATAATATTTTTGTTGCTAAATAATTACCGTAATATTCTTTATTTATTGTGGTGTATCCTTAATATTGATATGTAATATGTAGATATATTTTTATCTTTTCGTTTTGGCTTGATAAGTCATAATATATGCTATAAATTAACACTTGAATCTTTTGAGAACAGTTACAAATAAATTTAAAATTCTTCAAAAAGGAATATTTTTATATCTAACAATTATTTATGCATTTAGATTATTTTTTTCTCAGATCCTATGCAGTATAAACGGAATCTAATCCTCGAAAACTTGCAAAAAGTACGTTACATTTGCTTAAACTTCAAGAAAGTTAACCATTTTATTTCTTTGTTTGAACGATAAACATTAATATAAAGTCTCGGGTTCGACTTCGTGTGTACGGAGTTATCTTTGTTAGAAAGCATATTATCCCTAATATATGATTTTTTGGCGCGAATCTAAATTTAGTCAGATTCTAATATCAAATACGCGAAGTGGAAAAAAATATATAAAAGATTTTGTACTCAAAATAAGGCCATCAAAATTTGAGAGTGGTCCAGTTGGCAATTGATAAAGAATATATTGTTTATTACCCAAAAATATTTTTAAAAAATGAGTAAGAATATCATCAACATGCCTATATCAAAGGAATTAATAGTAGTAATTTGCTAATAGTCTAATTAAATTTTATTTATTTCCTATTAAATAAGAGATTTGAAACCTGAAGAACAATCCATTAGATTGATACATCCAAATCATAGTATTTCCATTTCAGTTTTTCATCATTAATGTTCTCCAATAAAATTTTATTTATTTCCTATTAAATCTTATTGATTTTCCTTTTTAGCATTTTCTCTTTATCTTTTTTTTCCCTTTATCTTTAATTTTTTTATAGGAAATTAAAAGGTGCAACAGTAGTAAGTATTTCTTTTTGTCATTTTTTACTGTTTATTTTGGAGAATAGTGAAACTTGTCAGTTGACAGCTTTTGGCTTCCAAATAAGTCAATGTCCTTTTCCAGTTCAAAATCACCCCTCTAACTTCTCTGTTTTTATATTTTACACACTCTTTTTTTTCTCTGTTGCTAAAAACTAGAAATTGTTTAAACATAGAGAGAAAAATAGGCTAAAAAATATTCAAACTTCTCTTTTTTTCTATTTATGTTGTATAAGGGATTTCAAGATCCTCTAAATGTCTTAGGGTTTTGCTGCAGCCAGAAGTGATTCTTTATATAAAGGGATTGTTATAAGTATTGTTTTTCTGTGTAATGGTGACTAAGTGGGAATCAAGACAGGTAAAGATTCTGTCTTTAGCATTTTCTGTTTGGTTTCATCACTATCTCTTGTTATTTGCTCTGTCAGTAAATTGTGTTTTCTTTTGAAAAAACAAAAGACTCCAACTTTTCTTGAATCTGAAGGGATAGTGATTCTGGATGTTTTGAGTTTTTTTTTAGCTTCTGAGATGGTGAAAGGTAGATAAAAAAGTTGGGTTTTTTTTAATGTGTTTTTGAGATGATTTGTTCATTTGGTGAAGTTGAGTCACAAAGATGGGTTTCTAGACGTACCCATTTGAAAAGTTCTTGGATTCAACATAGAAAAGATGGTGTTTTTACATATCCTCCTCCTCTGTTTCCCCCATCTCCTCCTTCATTTGGTGGAAGTTCTAGTTTTCATAAGGAACCAAACTCATCTTCTTCATCCCCATCTGGAAACAAGATTAGTCCAGCTGTTCTTTTCATTATAGTTATATTAGCTGTCCTGTTTTTCATATCTGGTCTGCTTCATTTGCTAGTTAGGTTTCTTATCAAACACCCTTCTTCTTCAGCATCATCTCAATCTAATGGATACCCTGAAGTTTCTAGTTCAGATGCTTTGCAAAGACAGTTACAACAGTTATTCCATTTACACGATTCTGGTTTGGATCAAGCATTTATTGATGCATTACCTGTCTTTTTGTACAAAGAGGTTGTTGGTCCTAAAGAGCCCTTTGATTGTGCTGTTTGCTTGTGTGAATTCTCTGATAAGGATAAATTGAGATTGCTCCCTACTTGTAGCCATGCTTTCCATATCAACTGCATTGATACTTGGCTCCTCTCGAACTCAACGTGCCCTCTTTGTCGAGCAACTCTTTTCAATCCCGGGTGTCCCATTGAAAATCCAATTTTCGATTACGTCGAGCCAAGAGATGATGATGGTTATCATGGTAATGGGGATCATGAGTACCCCACTTCTCAAAAGACAATGGAACTAGAGGAAGTTGCAGTTGCTCAAGCAACCTTTCCCGTGAGACTTGGTAAGTTCCGAAAATTGAATGATGGGGGAGAGGAAGTAGAAGGAGTAGGAGAGAGCAGTAGTAGTAATTTGGATGCAAGAAGGTGCTTTTCAATGGGTTCATATCAGTATGTGGTTGGTGATGCTAATCTTAAGGTAGCCTTGGACAATGAGCGAAAGACGAATAATATGAATCAAGCCAATTTGGCAGAGCACGGTCCTAATCCGTCAATTGATGAAGAGAATGAGGGGAAAAAGATAGGTATCGGCACAAAAACAGATAGTTATTCTGTTTCCAAAATTTGGCTTTGGTCGAAAAGAGGCAAATTCGCAAGTTCTTCAGATTGCCAAATGGAAGATCAGCCTTCTTCTGGTATGGACTTACCATGGCTTAGAAGAACAGAAGGCATGTAGTGAATTCTGATCTCTTATTCTCATTGTTTTATCCTTTTTTGTTAAACGATAACACAGAGGTGAGTTTGCCTTTTCGCTAGTATTCTTTTAGATGCTAATTCAACAAAGCATGCCATACTTGATAAATGATAATCAGCTTGATTCAAAAGTTTGATCCACAACTGCTATTTACAATAATTCTTATGTTTCTTAAGTTCTGTAAATGTATAGTCATCTCTTCATTCAATTGGTTCATGAATTCTTTCATGATTAACATATGAAGCCTAATGATCAGAGTGTAGGGATAACATTTATTTCATTTGTCATGAGCTGTGTTAGTAACCACCTGTAACATGCCCAGAATTTGCAACTTAGTCCTTAAGCAGTTTCAAACTGAGTTGTTATGTGTTACTTGAGATGAGGGTCTTTCGGAAACAACCTCTCTATCTCCACGAGGTAGGATAAGCTCCGCGTTCACTCCCCTCCCTACACTGGGTATGTTTTTTCTTGAAAAAGGTGGATGCTGTATTTTCCTTAGAGTCACAAGTGTGAGATACACAGTCATCTTGATTCATTTTTTTTGATAACGGAGAAATTTCCAATTGATAGTAGGCTCAACATTGACACTGGATAGATAATGGACCCCTGTCTACCCTCGCCCACTTAAAGTCCAGGTTTTCGTGTGTGGCAGTACTCAAACTTGTGACATGTGCTCAACTCAAATATCTCTCACGGGTTGTACTTTTACCCTTGAACCAAACCAATGCCCTATGGCACTGTCGTCTTAGTTTATAGAAAATGAAGACTGGGATTCTCTTTGGTTCTCAAAGCATCCTATTAATTTGGCTTACATGGTCTATATATTTTGGTCTTATTGACCTATCTTTTGCCTTAAACCACACACATAAACAAACTTCACTCTTTCTTTTCTTCTTTTATCTTTTCTGTTTCGATGGAAGAGGGTTTGTGGGGAAGGGCGGTGTTTGAACACATGTTTTTGGTGTAGTGGTGGGATCCATGAAAGCAGTGGCTTTGTTGGAGACCATATTAAGTGGCATCAGTTATGTGTCATTTGTCTTCAAATATGACCCTGTTTGTAATTAAAGCCTTGTTGATTCTCCAAGTAAGAGTGCTGGCAAAATCATTAAGTTACAAGTAGAGATTAGATATCATAACCCCCTACTAATTATTAGTTAATTGACAATAATAATGTAGCCTAACATGTTGCACTGAGGCTGAAACTTTAATTAGCTGAAAATGTACTTCTCTTTTAATACAACACTGTTAAATTTCCTTAGTTTTTCAAGTTTGATTTCCTTTGCCTAGCTACATTAAACACATTACAACTTTCCTAGTTCTAGCAATGATCCATCCTTTCACCTTTAACAAGATGTCTGAGATTCGTTGCGTGAATCTAAATTAGTTGGGCCTATGGATTTAGATGATTCTACTGAAAAAAAGTTTTTTCTAAGATGAGAGAGAAAAGTTCCCTTTTGTACCTCAAATTTTCCCTCTACATTTTCCTTCTACTTTTCCTTTTTCTTCTTTCCGTCCCTAGATGTAGGGTAAAAGGTGGCACAAATGATTTTTTGCAACAGCTTCTAAATTGTTCCACATTCTATGGTGGGATCATTCAGGCAAATAGTTGGATTGTCCTACAAAGTTCTCCTTGCTCCTTTTCTCTCTTCTTCTTTATATCCGAGGCTCCGGCTCTACTATACTTGGCAATTTGAACTTGTGACATGCTCCTAAGTCCTAACCAACAACATATCGCGTGTTGTATATGTATCATTGGACCAAAGTCATATGTAGCAAATAATTTGGAGTAAATGGCATCTTCACATAATGTGGAATCACGAGTGTAGATTATAGTAGGACAAAGTCCTTATCAAAGACTATATCTTGAAAATCTGCACCACATGACAACCCACACATTGGTAAAGTGGACCAGAAGAATTTTAGATTTATTCAACTAGTGTAACTTACAGGGTGGGGTGTTAGCTTATTTGGACTTGCACATTGTATTTTTCTTTGGTTTAGGCAATGAATTGTCAATATTCTGCAGTGACTGGAAAATGACTTAGTTATGTGGTCCACATTTATTAGTACTAATAATAGCTGAAACTTCACCTTTCAATCATGCTCAAGTAGGTCCATTATTGGTTATTCATCATACTTTTTTTGTCTCTTCTTCTGCTTCATTTGATCATTATAATTATGAATTTCAATTGTTTAACTTATTATTAATGTACTAATGTCGATTTCATTAGATTAAGTAACTTTGTCTTCTCAGATAACCCCAAGGAAGCTGCAACTACCACCCACCATATATGATCAAAATAATAATAATGCTAGTTGATATGGAGAATCAATTGGGCCAACAAACGTAGAGCAGCGTATAGGGAACCTGAAATTTAAAGAAAAACTATAGTATATTTGAGGCCATAGGTGATGAAAATGATTATAAAGTAGAACTAAAGTTGGTAGCAATTAGCAAATCTTGGTGGAGAGTTGAGCACTTTGTGTAACAGAGAAGGACCCAACTATATTAGTAATAGTCAAGAGGCTACTGGATTCCAACCCTTTTTCACCATGGTTTCACTGTACTGTCTTCGCGGAGACTCCAGTACTCATTTCATTTTAATTTACTTGTCTGCATCTTTTGGTACTACTTATAAGGGTACTTATGGTATGTTGTACACATTTAAATTAAATTTTAAAATCATAATATTCAAAAGCTAGTGTGTGTGATGCTTGTTATTAATTCCAACTAAGTTGTCAATAACATTTGAAAAAAAATATCAATTTACCCCTTAAACTTTGCGTAGGTAAGCAATTTAGCCTTAGTGTAGAGAGGATGTTTTCATAGTAAACATGACTTGATCATTCAAGTAACAGCAAAATCAACTAACTATAGAAATTGAGTATTATAAACTACGAAAATTTTCGATCCGATACCACTATTACTTACATTTGCTTTCTATATTGGTCCCATCGCTTTCCGAACTGAACGACTCTCTATCTATATATTTAAGCGCTAGGAGATGATTCATTCAGAACTCAATTAAATTCCTTTTTACAGTTAATATCTTTTTATAGCTCAGATCAAGTTAACATTCTCTTCTTAATCAATGTCATAAATCTTCTTTCTTTCAATAGCAAATAACCTTCTATAGACATTATTGTTAATCTACTCTGAATCACTTTAATTTTATGAATCATCCCATCTACAAGTTCAATGATAATCTGATGGAACAAATCATCAAAAGAAACTAGAAAAATCCTGTGATTTATCAAACTGTACACAAACAAACAAAAGTTGGTACTAACATTTTTAAAGAATTGAATTGAATAATACTCCCTTGCAGCAATTAACTAATCAAATGAAAAAAAAAAACAAATATTCAACTAAAAAAAAATATAATAGTACTCAAATCTTTTTTTATTCCCCAACTCAATCAACCGACCAAATTTTATGTCAGAGAGAATCAAAACCACCTGTATCATCACCGTCACAAGCGTTGCAAATAACAGAGCCCTGCCCAATTTCTCCGCCGCAATTCTCGGCCCATCGCCGCCGCTCGTCCGATTCCACATCATAGCATTCTTTTTTCGTAATTCGCCGATTCAATCAAGATTCCGGCGGCTGAGGAATTCACAACAAGGATGGTGGGTCTTTGCCCAAATCCATTGAAGACTTAGCAGAAACCGGAATTGAAGCAAATCTCGACGAGAAATCACGGAATAAACGATCATCTTCCGATTGATCGTTTACCCCTGGTCCATCGTCGAAATTTAAGGAGTAACTCAACGGGTCGTAATTGAATTTATTTGTTTTGGAACGATTTTTATTGAATCGTCGAATGAATGTCTTCCATTTTGGACCTGCCACAAGTTCCGACCACTCCCTGACTTTCATAACGGCGATCAAACCCTTATCCCACCAATGGGGTTCTTCCTTTTGATCGCTGGTAGAAACCCGTTCCCAAACGCTTCGGCCACATGTGAAAGATGGAAACCAAAAACAACAACCCCTTTTCGTGAATTCAAGCTCCTGCAATTCTTCATTCACGTCTGAATCTTTTGGGGATAATTCCGGGTTTGTTTGACCCGCCATGTTTCAAGAAATTAACAACAACAACAACAAGAAAATACCACAGAAACCGCAGCCCCTCTTTAAATTAGGGGTTTTGTTGTTTGCAGATAGATGTGGAATTTTATCAGAAAGGGTCTGGATTTCTCTCTCTGTGCATTAAGTTGCGAATGTTTATAACGGAAATATAGGAAGAGAAAACCGGGAAATGCCGGTGACAAATTATTAGTGGGAGGTACAACTGTTATAGGAACACAGCTGGAGCCAACTAATTTTCGGCTTAGTTATGATTGTACTCGTGGCAATTTTTTATTGGAAGAGAATATCCATTCAACTGTGGGCCTGCGGCGCCTCTCCTAATTAATGTGATTTTGTCTAAGCAATTAACGGATTGTTTTGCTGAAAGTCACCTATTATTGCCGGTAATTCTTACAAGGGTATTAAAGTCCTCAACGGTCGAAAATCCAAGTAACGATTATTTTTTTGTGAATCTTCTTTTTTCTCATTGGTCTTCACTTTCACATTTTGCTTCATGTATTAAGTCACCATATTTGAGTTTCACATACTCTGTTTCCGTCTCGCTTAACTTCAATCATATTATTATCTTTATTACATATCTCGTCGATTTATACTAATATCATTCGTGATACTATATCTCTCCTACTATATGTCATATCAATTTTTTCAATTCCTCTATTACTAAAACAAATAAAAACAAGCTAAGGGTCAATTTATAGTGCAACACCATCATGATCCGGAAGTTGATTATTTAGTGTAATCGTGTGATATGAGTAATTTTTTATTTGTTGACAATAATAGAAGTTATTAATATTGAAACTCCGTTACTATATTATATACTCATCCTGTCCCATATTAGATGGACAATTTTTATATTACATGATAATTAAGAAATCATTAATAGATTGAGCAACTTTACTATTTTTTCCTTTGTTTAATTATCCTCTTGAGTTAAAGAAATTCTTGTGTCTTCAAAATTTGTTTGAACTTCCTAAGGTCATATAGTTGCAGGGGTAAAATAGAAAAAAATTAATTAATTTTATTCCGATAAAGTAAGTGATCAAGTAATATGAGATAAATAATTTTAATAAAAAGCTCATCTAATATGAGACGGAGGAATAACTCAGAAGTGTAGGATTCACTCTTTTTTTTCAAGCTATCAGTAATTTATTTTATCATCTTGACTTCATAAAAAATTGAAAATGTTTTATGATTGGTTAAATTAAAAGAGAAAAGAAATTTAGTTCAAGATCCAAGATATGTTGAGGATATAGAGTTTTAATTGTGATTATGGTTTGAATAAGAGAAAATGATATTTTCAAAGATTTCATTTATTTATTTTTTGCAATCTCTGATCATAAAAGGGGTCATATTATTAAAGAACATGTGTATGATGAGACACAAAATTGATCTCCCATGCATTTACTAAATGTGAAATTAAGTGCGCATATATATGTTTGAGCAACTTTCACATATAGCACTTTCACATATAGCAAACATAAAAATCATATGTGTATGTTATAGTTATAGTTTGCATAATTGCGCTTCATAGCAAATTTTATATTTGTTATGGAGTTTTTGATTTGTATAATTCGCTAGATACATCCAATTTTATACAAATAGTTCAGTTTTGTATAAATTCATTTATACATTATAATTTGTATAATAAGATCTGTATTTGTATAATTATAAGTGTATAGGACGAAAATATATGTATTTGTATTTTTGTATATACACTTTTCTCTCGCTTTATACAAACACAAACACATTTTATACATTTGTATACCGAATGAGTAATTGTATACCGAAAATGGCTAATTGTATACCGAACCAGGTGGCAAAAAAACTGGGATGTTTGCTGCGAATTACAAATAAAATAAACTATGGCTATAGCATTTAATTTGAATTAATAGTTTGCTATTTCATACAATTTTTAATTGACATTTTAAAACATATTTTCTTACCATATTGATATGAGAAAAAATGATGGTTTTTTAATAATTTTTTTATAAATAGTTTAATTTTAATTTTAAAATATTAAAGTAATTAAATTTAATTTAATTCTGAAAATCAATTAATATTAATTTTCGAAAATTAAAACGTGATCCAAAATACTTTTGTATGGAGAGATGGAGTAGTGATTAAATTTTCAAACACCATATAAAAGTCTTGAAGTTCGTTATTTCCACCTAATAATATTCTTGAAAGATGAACCTTTAAATTATACTATATAACTCTTGATTTCTTTTATTTTCACCTAAAATTATTGTATTTATTGTTCGTAGTAGCAGTAGCTTTTAGTCAATCAGAGCGAAAAAAAAGAAAAAGAAAAAGAAAAAGGAGAATAATTCTGTGATTTTAATATAATAAATAAAGTTATAATATTAGTATAGCTGGAGAAGCAATTGGTAAGGGAGTAGGACACACGCAACCAAATGCTGAGCCTCTAAATAAAGGGAATATGGAATCTAGTGTATGGTGTATGAATTTATTTTTATTATATTAATATATATGTATTTGTTAGCACTTTAATTAGTTGAAGAAAAACTTTGATTATAATAATTAGAGTGCTTGGTGGATGTTATATTCTAATCTCTCTCTCCAAAATAATTGCCACATATAATCAAATCTTTTGTGTTCTTTATTTTACTTGAGAACATTCATACCAGAGTGTATATTTGAAATATCTCATAATTAACACTGAAAGATTTGATAAAATTGTGTGTTATGCTATTGTGTGCTGTATAAAGAAAATCGACTGATTAATCCATAATTCACAAGTAGATATATATAATCATAATTATGGAGGAGTGGTGTCTTGGAAATTATCCAAACAAATTTCCATTGCATGTTCTATATTAATTAAGGTTGAATTCATAGCCTTAGATAAAGTTGATGAAGAAGTTAAATGACTCCGTCGATGACACTTTATTTTGGCCCAAACCGTTGATTGTTATATGTTTCTGATGGTCAAACGATAATTAAAAAGGCAGAAAGCATAATGTATAACAAAAAAATCTCATCATATACGATAAAGGACTTCCAGGGCTCGATCTACCGCTGCGTCCCGTGGTTTGGTAGAATAGACACTTCCAAGGATAGTCTACACACACGAACCCAATCTCGTTTTCTTAGGGTTATGGTGGTAGGGGGTGCAGAGACAG
The DNA here is from genome assembly GCA_029582245.1 of Solanum etuberosum. Classification (NCBI taxonomy): domain Eukaryota; kingdom Viridiplantae; phylum Streptophyta; class Magnoliopsida; order Solanales; family Solanaceae; genus Solanum; species Solanum etuberosum. Next base: position 47,876 of record JAJONR010003829.1, read on the forward strand.
CTAGGGGGTTTGACTAGAAGTAGCCACCCTTGAAAGAGTGCGTAACAGCTCACTGATCGAGCGCTCTTGCGCCGAAGAGGAACGGGGCTAAGCGATCTGCCGAAGTTGTTGGATGTCAAAACATGCTTACTATAACTAGTTCTTTCGGTTTTCAATTAGCGGCTTTAACTATAACCTCAGCTCTATTTATTGGTCTGAGCAAGATACGACTTATTTAAACTGAATATTCAAAATGAACAATTCAAAAAAAGAAATCTTTCTGTGGGATTACGTGTATTCTATATTTAATACCGTTAGTAAACTACTTTTTATAGTGGAATTATCATAATTGACTATTTCAAGTCATCAAGAAATAATGCGTCGGATTCACTTACATAAAATCAAATTAGAGAAGTGGTTGAAAGATCATTGAAGGGACTGAGACTATGACCGAGGACAAATCATCATGATGATAACTCTACCTAGAAGATTGAAAATCCTAAAATCTAGGTTCAAAAAGATCAAACAAAATCATTAGTGACAATTCAATATTGTCAAAATAATTTTTTGATCTATTCTCGTGATGAGATAATATTCACGAGGGTAAAGCGTTAAGGCCTTATAATGGTTTCTAAATTTGATAGGTATATATCAGATAGTGTATACAAGATGACACTTTTAGAAATCACCTACATAAGTGTAAAGTGTAAGTCGTTTCAAGGAGAAATTTGCTAGGTCATTTATCTACGAACTTATGAACCAGATAGTATTCGTGAATGAAATAAAAAAAATAGTGAAAATCAAAGGCAATATTCAAGCAGTTGTTCATACTATCATTCATTGATTATAAATTCAGAGGACCAACCTCAATTTTCGTCATCGAATTTCTGAACCTTTTCAACATTTTAATAAATAAATAAATATGATTTAGTAGGAGACTGAATTCGAATTGTTTTGACCAAATTCAAAGTTGAAAAAGGAGAGAAATATTTTGAGGTTCCCCTGTTGTTCGTGTTAGTTGTTGATTAGAATTTAGTAGTAAGTTAACGTTAAAAATGCAATTTGTATGGTAATGAGTCAAGTTTACGCCATCTTTTTCGATCCAAGTCTACACCATTTCCCCATCAAATTTATAAATACTCATTCTTCACAATTAATTTTTCTTTCAACTTGTTTCACTAAGCCATTTTAATTTTACTATATTCCTCTCCATCTATCAAATCAAATGAGTATGAAAATGGGCACAACAAAATGTTTAGCTATTTTCTTGACCTTCTTTTTGTTAGTCACTTACATCCAATGCCGTCCAATCACAAATCATTCTAATGAATCAATCAAGCATTCAAATTCTCATAACCAACGCATGAAAGTTCATCAACTTGGTGGCTCATCAGTTTCTCCAACTGAAGCCAAGAATTCGGGTCCGAGTCCTGGGGAAGGCCATAATGTGGTACACAATGAACACAATTGATATTATTCTAATTGTTAAGCGTTTCACCTTCGTTGGTAGTGAGAATTATGTTTCTTTATATTATCTTGGATAATTTTAACCCTATATATAATTTAGCTTTTTTGAATTGAGTTTTTATCCAAAGTTGCAAGAGTACATACATACACAGTTCGTAATTATTCATCACTGCGCATTTTATATTTTTTAACTTTTTATTTTATTTTTCAAAATTTTAGTGACGAGTACTCTTAACCGGCAGCTAACTATATTCTACTTTTGAGTTCTATTTTTTTTTTTTTTTTTGTAAAGGCACCAATAATGTTAATTTGATTTGTCTTTATCATCTATATGAATTTATTTATATGTTATGTTTTCAAAATTACTTGCTAGACGTTGTTGTTTCAACTTTCCATCATATTGGCTATTGCTTGACGAGCCATAGATTATGCTCGCAAGAAATAGAAATAGAGAAGGACCACATCACAAGGATCTATCGTAATTTGTACTTAATTTTATTCAGCATTCCTGCAACACAACTATTATTATTGTAATTTTATATTTTTCCAAATAAAAAATTTCGTGCCAAATTATTGCATTACACAAAAATTTGCGTGCCATGATATACTAATCAGTGACCACGATGCATGTGTCCTATTTCAGTTAGTTATCCACACTGATGTTACTTGAGAAAAAAACATTACTACTGGTCAAGTTGATGACTCTTCTCTTAAAAGCTTGAGTGATTAAAAAGTCATTTTTGTAACTTGTACTAATTAAATAAGACCATTTGCGCTTCAATTTTTAGGTATTCAAGTGTCTAAGTTCTGACAGATAGTGTTACTTTATACATATATTAATGAAATAATTGAGATATGAACAAAAAGTTAGAGGGTCAGATCGATCCCCTTGTGTCACATGTTGTTTAAATTCCATAAGTCATTTCAGTATTCCTACTGAATTTATTTTCATGTGTTTGCTTTGGGACAAATTAAAGTTCCTTTGAAAACTCAAGTTAGACCTGATTTTGGACAAGTATGCATGCCAAGAGAGATTTCTTTAAGTTCACTTTATATTTAGGTCATTATTGATTGTTTTTAAAGGGAATTGATCTTCACACAACTCAACGTCTTATCAAAAGCATTTTCTTCATGTCGTAGATCATCTAATATTTTATTATTAAATATTTGAATTTCTCTCTAAACAATATTCTTCAATAGCATCACCAAGCTTGTCCGGAGTTATAATCACTTAAATCAGGCTGAAATAGGTCACAATTGCTTAATCTTTTAAATTCATTCAATTAGTCTTACCTTATTCTAACTTTTCTTCCTTATACATTTCGTTATCTCAATAGATTCAATTTACTTGTCCTACCTCTTTAAACCTCACGTACAAATTATGTAACTGTATTAGTTTCAATCAGGCTTCAAAATGTGAAGTGTACTACTAGGAAAAAAAGAAAATATACTTAATTCTCAAAAAGATTCACTATAAGTTATGGGATTACAAAAGAAATTCAGAATTCATATACTACTTTGTTTGTGCTGCTTTCTATGATCATATCCATTTCCCTATGAAAGATACAAAGAAGTGAAATCCTGACAGAGTCCAAGTTGATGTTTTTCGCATTAATGGTCTAGCTATTTCCATCAGAATGAGTAACGCGTGCTGTAGTTGTACCTGGATCGAACATTGTGATTATTATAAGCAGGATCTCCATAATCAACTGCTTTTATCACCATTGTTTCACGTCGTCCATCCTGTTCTTGAACTGCTCCAAACACAATCTCTTTCGTTTCACAGCTTTCTTCGTAGTATGTCTGAGGACTTGATGACTGGTGCTTGTCATGATGCTGATACACTTGTGGAAGAAACTGTTGTTGATGTTGATGCTGTTGTTGCTGAAAATTTCCATGCCCATGTGCATTGCCATTCCATCCTACATAATGCGATTGACTTTGTCTGATATGTCGTGGTTTCTCCGGGTCTTTGTTCATGATTGGATAGGTTTTTCGGGGTGTAGGGTCTCTGGTATCAAGGGGTGGGGCCTCGTCTTCATCTCGAATTACATAGCTTTCCTGCATTGGCCATGTACTCGATTGTTTGTGATTGTAATGGTAGTGCTGCTGTACATGATGGGGGTAAGTGTTCTTTCTGAAACCTGAGAACATTCCTCCAAATATTTCAACCACAGTCGAACCGGTGTTCATAACAAGCCTTCCTAGTGATAGAAACAGGTTTTCATCCTGTTTCTCGTATTCATCTTCTGGCGGAATTATGGGAGGCCTCACCGACTTCATATTTCTCTGATATGGTGCATGTTGCATGCCTCTGACAGGAGCCCGCTGATCGTCCTGACAATCAAGAAGGAAATGCATAAAAGATTTGCATGAAGTTCTGCACTAATTGCTTCTTTCTATTAATCCACATGTGTAGAGAGCTTGGTGTTTGACATGAATGAAGATTTTTTTTTTTTTATTCCTAGTAAATTTTATGCTCATTGCATCCATCTTTCATCTTTGTTCTATCTTCTTTTTGTCCATATTCCTAGGGAATGATAATACTTGATAGATTCTATGATTAGGGAAAGAACAGAGAAACGGATTCTCAAGGTCATATTTGCTTACGCTGTTCGATGAAAAAAGGGCTCCAATTCTACGTTGTAACAAGGCCAGCATATAACCGAAAAATACAGCAGCACAAAGCAGTGCCACACCTGCAGGGACAAAATATATTTTCTTCTGAACTTTTTTCATATTCAGTGGTGAATTAATTGGTAACACCAAGAAGTAGAAGGGTTGGGTTTACCAAGTTGGAGATTGTTGTCGTCATACTGGTGTGAACAGTCATCATCATTGAGCTGTATCTCTCTAATTGCCTGGTTTCCTCTGTCTATAACTAATAGCAAGCAGCTGCTACCAACGAAAACCACATCAAAGTCGTCAGAAAATTGTGCATCTTCACTTGGCCCATCAAGATGACCTCCACCTCGGGATGACTTTCCTCCAGCAATAGTTACAACTCCTGCATATTATATAAAATATGCTGGAGTCATGACCGATACTCGATTGAATTTCTAGCAACATTAATTTTTTTATCGAACTAGTAGTACCGTATGATTCTACCATGATCATATGCATGTAACATTAGATGAAACAGCCAAATGCTGGTAAGGGTTAGATATCATAGCAGAAAGAGTTTATGCATCAATCAGGACAAATGTTAGGCAGACATCCAAAAGTTTACCAGCATCACTGATTTTTCTGATTGCCATATTCATGGTATCCGCAACGTATATATTTCCTCGATCATCCATGGCAATTCCTTTAGGGTGGTCCATCCTTGCTTCTCGTAGCCTCCCATCCACATGCCCCGAGTACCCTTCAGGAGATCCAGCAACCAATTTTGGACGGCTATCTACAGTTCAATCATCCGCGTAATCACAATGTCAAAATTTGATTGAAGTGGAACATGATTTTATAGAAGCACATATCCACATCTAAAACACATGTAATCCTCCAAAGCAAGAAAAGAAGTGAGAGAAGCTGAACAATACAGCAGCTCAAAATGCAACAAGTAAAAGTGAAAACACACATCCTACACAACTAGTGAAGGTATTTGATTAATTGAGAGTGAAAACACCTATCTACTTTTGCCCAGAAAATTAAGAAAGAGCTCATTTTACTTTAGAAAAAGGGTCATACGCAATTAGACAGTAAAGTGAAAGACGTTGATCACAAAAGAAGAGGGGGGAACTTAGGAGTTTAAACAGAAAGAACCACCAAAGCTCTGTCTGCTTCAAGAAGTGGCCCCATGGTAAGGAAATGAATGTGAATCTCGACACAAAAGGAAAAGAAAGGAATATTTGTCAGAAATTTAGAGCATGAAAACTGAACAAGTATTCGAGATTTTAGAGTGGATATTGTAAAGCTATTCAAGTATCTAGAGTGAGATTATTTCTTTCTTGTATACTAGTAATAAAACTTTTGAGCGAAAAGTGTTTGAATAACAATTGTAACTCCCATAGTAGGACCAGCTAGCATGATTCAAAGTTTTGTAGTAATAATATTTAAGGGAATAATGAACAGTGCAGAAGCATGAGTTCATTCTTTACCCACAAGAGACACAACCTTTTATTTTGGATTGGATTAGACAAACATGGAGGACCCCATAGAAATGATTGCCTCCCTCTTCAGTAAAGAATAAAGCAGAGAAGTTTAGCCTAGCACTCAAGACTCAAGGAACTTGGTCCCAATACAAAAAGCAGAAATTAACAAATTTAGAAAAAGATGGAATGCTTCTACATTCAACTTAACTAAGACAAAGAGGGAAAAAAAAGAGATGTTCTATCTTCACAAAAGCAAATATGAACCCCCAAACATAAAAAGTTCATTGTAATAAAATTCAGATTCGCATAAAGCTTGTAAATAATCAGCTCAAAGATATTCTTCACATGTGTTGGGCTAAATCAGCTCAAAGATATTCTTAACATGGTGTGCTATTGTCCGTTTTGGGCCAAACCCGCATGGTTTTCTTCAAAAGGCCTCCGACCATTAAGAGATCGTACATATCATATGTAGCTTTCCGATCTTTTCAGCCATCAATGTGGAGACTTTGTTCGCACACGCAACAAAAACAGTTAGAATAAGAATATTTTGAAAACTGGCAAAGAGAGAGAGAGAGAGGAACATTAGCTCTCAGGATTAAGTCAATCACAACCATAATGAACATAAAAACGATACATATTTTGTAGCTCCCAGTGTTTGAATTACACAACACTAAACGAAACGAAACGAAATGATGTAAGACGATAATTAACTACTTACATCGAGACAATGGTGTTGAAACTCTGTAAACATTACTATTCTCAGAATCCAAAATGAGAACTTCTCCAGTTGAAGAAACCTCCACTGAATAAGGTTCAATACCCAGCTTGCTTCCATCAAACACAGTTTCAACAACGTATCCACTCTCAAACTTTATCATTGAACGGCTAGAAACAGCTGCTTTAATCAAAACAAACAAACCCCGTCATTTCAACAAACACTCAAAAGGCACAATTCACTAACAATTGAAAAAAAAACAAAAACAGGGGATGTACACCAAATATACCTGTTTTTGTCGTCGATTTTAGTGACCACGCCCACTTAAACATCACAGACGCCACATTAGCAACAACCCCACCAACAATCTCTGCAGAAAAACAAAAAAGATTGAAACTTTATCAAAAAAAAAAAGAAGAAGGATTTTAATGAAGAAAACAGAGGATTTAGTTAAGAAATGTACTAACTTGCAGCTGGGGTTGCTGAGGCTGATGATAATTCAATCAATAGAAGAAAGACAACAAGAAATAAAACAACCCAATTCCTTTTCATGATTCTTGCAAGTTACTATCCAAGATTACAACTTTGAACAATTTAATACTACAAGGTAAGACAAAAAGCTCACATTGTTGTTAATTTAGTGAAAGAAGAGAGCAGACAAATATACAGAGAGACAGAGGGAAAAGCTAGTAGTAGTTGTATTATATTAAGGATACTAAAAACTTGAAGTTAACTCTATACAAAAATTGGTTAAAATAAAAAGTAAGAGAGGAATCAAATGCTTCTTTACTTTTTGTTGTTAATTTTTGTTTAATAAAGAGTTCGTTCAGTAAATAAGAGTGGATTTGCAGCGCATGACTGAATTGACGGAAATAGCCTTGGGTGTTGAGGTACTGTAATCGAGAATGATAAGGATAAACGTGACCTTTAGAGTGTAGAAAGTGATGTTCCCTAGATAAATAAAAACAACAAAGAAGACAGGTGTCAGAAGACCAGAACTCATGCGTGCGTCTGCTATGCCGGTAACTTTCTTTATTTATTTACGGCGAATCTTCTAATTGGCTTCGTTTATTACTCGGACCCTTCAACTCACGTCTTTGCTTTTGTATTTAGTTTTGTTTATCACTTGGACCCTTCAATTGAATATATAAAGTTATTACACACTAAACGAATAACATTAAAAATAATAACATTGGCCGATTCAAGGGCTCAAATGAATAAGTTTCTGTATGGATTGTCAGACTTAGTGAAAACAGAGTGCAGGATTGCTATGTTGCTGGAAAATATGAACATCTCTAGGCTTATGACTCATGCTCAACAGGTCGAGTGAGATAGGCTTAAGGAAATTGCTAAGGACAAAAAGAAAGCTAGAACAGGTAACTATGAGTACTCTCAACAGAAATCGGGTGGTGGAAATCGCTCTCAGTTTCAGCAGAAATCTTCAGTTTCGGCACCTTCATCAGCTAGTGTTCCATCCTCCAGGTTCCGACAGGATCAGAAAGGTAGGGCATACGGCTCTAAGTCTCAGGGGAGTGTTTCAGGTACCAGAACCTACCCAACTTATCCTATGTGTGGTAAGAACCATTTGGGCGAGTGTCTTGCAGGAAAGGAAGGATGTTTTGGGTGTGGTCAGTATGGTCATAGGTTGAGAGATTGTCCTTCATCTAAGTAGGGTCAAGGAGGTAATAATGGTAGAGCTCAGTCCACAACTTTAGCAGCACCAGCAGGTCACCCGACTCAGCAGGGTAACTCATATGGTACAAGTGGGGGTCAGCGCCAAAACTGGTTGTATGCTCTTCAGGCTCGCCAGGATCAGGAAGATTCTCCTGATGTGGTCACTGGTACGTTACGAGTTTTTAACTTAGATATTTATGCTTTGTTAGATCCAGGGGCTAATTGTCATTAGAGTGCACCAAAACCTATTAAAAATTACTCCCTCCATTCACTTTTAAGTGTCACACTTTGACTTGGCACACTCATTAAGAAAATAATTATTGATATAGATATTTTACCAAACTATCCCCTATTAAATGATGCCTTGAAAAATATTTTGAAAAATAAGTATTTGATGCTGAGTTTAAAATATGAAGAAAAAAAAATTATTGTCTTTTCTTGATATGTCAAAAGTGACAAGTAAAAATGAAAATGTATTTTAGAAATAATTGTCAAGTAAAAGTGAAGGGAGGGAGTATCTTTTTATACTTCATATAAGGATTGGATAGGAGTAAATTTATGTACATTATTATGATTTATATCCTCTCCAATTTTACTAAATTACGCTAGGTATTTATTATTGTTGTTGTTAATAATATTTTTAATTGTTTTTTATACTCCTTTTACTTTATATTATTTAACTTCTCTTGACTTGTTACATTTTTAAAGAAAATATTAATTAAAATGAATTTTATCAATGATATTTTAAAATACATCAAACTAAATATTATATAACTAATACAAGTATAATTAATATCAGCATTACTAATACACTATATTTTTATCATATAAATTTTAAAGTTTATGAAATTTCACATTCAATGCTATTGTTATACGCTATAACCAAAAGATTAAGGGTCGTTTGGTTGAAACAAGTTATTGTAGGATAGATTATCTATTGTGGATAATTTATCTCTAACATGACAATCAAACAAGCCATCAAAATTTTTAACCTTGAACTATTATTTTATTCCAGAACTATTTATTTGTATCTCTCACATGAACGATCCCTAAAACTTGTAATACGATAGGATGGGGTTCGAACCTTGAGGAACTTGCGTGAGTTCTTTTTGTTTAATTCGAGACTTTTTTTAAATAAAAAAAAAGATGATTCATTCTTTTTGTTTAATTCGAGACTTAAAAAAAAAAAGAAGATGATTCATTCTTTTTGTTAAATTCGAGACTAAAAATAAAAGATGATTCATTCTTTTTATTTAATAATTCGAGACTTAAAAAATGATTCATTTGCCCTTTTCCCTCATCATCACGTTTTGTCAAGAAAGAATGAGTAAAAGATTCATTGCGTCTTCTGCACTCAAGTAAAAGATTCACATTCATCCCAAAATTCCATTATTTATTTATTTTTGGCAAACAAGAAACAACCCATAGAGATCACAAGTTAAATAACGTTTATGCATAAAAATAATAATTAATGTACTATTATAAGTTAAACTACACTGATAATATGATTCGCAGATATATGCCTGAGTAATAGAGTAGTTATACATAGCAAGACAATAAACAACTTGTTAAACTCATATTTTCATCCCTTTATTATTCAAACATTCATTGCCTTTAAAGCTCAGTATTTCCTTTTTTTTTTGTGGTATTTTATTGCCTTGTATAAAGCAAAACTCATGTACCATTACAACATTTACAAAGGCTTTTCGAATTTGAAATACCAAAAAGAAAAAGAAAAAAAACATATGCTACAATTATATCCTTTGATTAGAAAAAAGTAAAGCACAAATTATACATGGTAGATCATTCCAACCTCCAAAGTTGAAGCTTGAGGGAAGCTCAATGCATATGTTGGTCCACGACAATTTCTTCTTAAAAAGTCATATCCTATGTTAATCACCAGTTTTTTTATGAAACTTGAACCCCTTTTAGCTCTAACATAACAATGACCAAGTATAAATGCCATCCCTGCTTCCCTAGCTTCCATAAGTTCTTGCAACTCTTTGCGAACGCTTAAATCCATTTGTGGACTTTCTGGCACCAGAAATCTTACTCTTTTTCGTGGCACTTCTGGGGAGCTGATTTCTATCATTTCTGTATCTACATGAGTTAACTCTCCGTTGTCCTCGCATATTCTTATCCCATCAATGTGTGTTGAAGTTGTCCCAATAACCGTCAGCCTTTCATTGGCGTCTATATCTTCTACAGCTTCAAAACTCTGTCCTCGTCCCTCTGAGCGGATGAATTCAGCTATGCTACAAACTAGATCCTTTTCAAACTCTACGTCGTCCATGTGAATGTCTCGATAACCATATCGTGCTATGCATCTGTAGACGCGGTACTCTTTGGGTCCGATTCTTCCAACAAGGAACCTTTCTTCAGGTCTCACGTGAGGTACTGGGACGGACTTGATGCAAATGAAAACAAGAACCTGGTGGAAAGCAGGGAGGTTGGTGACGAAATGGGAGAAAATAGCTGGAATTCCTGTAACAAGCTCGGTGTGAATGAGACCAATGCCACGGACCCGGGTAATACCCAGGTTGGGACTCAAGGTGAGCAGCCAGTTGATGGGAATTTTGTTTTCAACATCAAACTCGTACTTCTTCAGGGTTCCATAATGCCAACTATACATGACAGCTAAAAATATAAAAGAGAGAACAATCGGTACCCAGGCCCCTTCGAGGAACTTGATTAGGGAAGCTGAAAAGTAGAGGGCTTCAATGGAACCAAAGAAGAATATAAAGCAAATGGCAAACAACACGTTTTTGTGCCAGCAGAGGACAATGACTAGAGACATGAAGCAGGTAGTGACCAGCATAACAGTTATAACTGCCAGACCTGCAAGAGGAAAGGTTGCACTGTAATTTCCAACAAAATTTAGTCCTACCTAGCATTCTTCTAACCTTAGCAAAACACAAGCATTCAAGAAAAGGTAAATCTGCAAATCTAATTACATGTAAACATTGCAGACACTAAACCAACATTGTCATTGTCTATCTATAACATTTCTATGAGGTTGAGAGTTAATTAACTTCCTCTTAGTATCTTTTTAGAAGGCTGTCTTATTAAATTATGTAACTTGCAACTTATCCCTGCAGTTTCCCTACTAATGTGTAACTAACCAAGTGATTCTAATGTTATAACGAACCAACAAGACCAATTTAAAATCAGAAAATAACAGGGAAGTGAATTTTCTGTTCTGTCCACGGATGTATTAAAAGAGAGTTCTGTTCCGGTCAGGAAAGAAAAGGAGGAATAAGCTATGAAAACATGAAACTTAATCAGGCATTTATATAATAATGCATATTATTTAGCTGTTGATGGTACCTGATGCATTGCTTATGTGTTTTGTGTCACGGAAGCCAATAGTAACTGCCAAGCACAGCACCATCAACGTCCAGTTTACCTCTGGAATGTAAATCTGGCCATGGATTTTGGATGATGTATGTACTATTTTGACCCTTGGGAAGCAACCCAAAGCAGAACATTGCTTGATTATGGAAAATGTCCCAGTGATGATGGCCTGGCTTCCAACCACTGCAGCAAGTATTGCAATAGCCAGAACAGGATAGCGTAGTTTTTCTGAGACAATGATAAACATATGAATATGTTGAGATGTTAAAAGAGATAACGATGCTGCAACTTCAAATGCATTAAGAAAAAAAAAATGAGAATGTAGAGAAAAGAGGAGCAAAGTACTTACCAGGTACTGATACATAGAACCCAATGTGGTAATCACTTGCAATAACGTGATGCTTGGAAAGATACGCAGCTTGTCCCATATAAGCAAGAATTAATGATGGGTAAACAACAAAGGTAAAAGCTATCTGCAGAGAAGCAGCTCTTGTTAGGATTTTGGTTGCCAACATAAAGCACTTTAACTTGGCACATCTACAAGGACCTTTATTCATATTGAACAAAACAACAGCAGAAATCTCATTTTGACAATAAACAATTTAAGACACATCAGCTCAGTATCCTCCAAAATGTGGGGTACATATTTGACGGCACTCTTCTGAAGCAAAGTTCAGGAAACTGATGCAAAACCATCCTGTGTCAAGACGAGAGTTAATTACCTTAATAGACAGCTGTGAGAAGTGTCCAAGATCAGCAAACATAGCCTCTGAACCTGAAAGATGGACAAGCAAAGAGAATACAAAATTAACTCAAATAACTTGAGGAATTTGACAAGCAAAGAAATGACAAATCCCACCATAAACATCAAGACAACAATTTCACATCAATGAATGGGCTACCTGTTATACATAATAAAATCCCACCCAGTGACATCCATCCTCCTCTTTGGGTCTTCTTCAAGAATTTGTACATGTAGTATGGAGATAATGCTTGGTAAACATGGGGGTTCCAGTGGATGATGTTGTACACCCCAATTGCGCTAATGCACAAAAGCCATGTAATCACAATCGGTGCAAATAGAAATCCTAGTCGATGTGTCCCATAATGTTGGAGAAAAAATAAGAACACAAGTATGACACAAGCAACTGGAACTTCTACATCTGCAGGATAAAAATCATTTCAGCACATTATTCATTAGTATGATCTAGAAGATAACAATAATCAGTGACATCATCTCAGCAGACGAAACTAAAATTCATCATCTATAGAAACAAAACAAGTTTGCTTCTTTCTGACTCCCATAATTTCAAAAATTAACTCGAGAAATTATCGAAACTCCATACTAGTTAAGGAAGCATTATCAAATAACCGTCCCGTATCTGTAATTATATGATTGATTAGAACCACATTTTCAGATTATTTCTTGATACATAAATCCATAAGTTGCTAGTAGCAGTCCATCTTAGAGAACAAATATCCATATTATGGGCCACAAGCAATATTTATATGAATAATAAGTTTTCTTAGCTTATTCTCCAAACAGTTACAACAAAACTATAGATCGGTTATCACTATGCTGCCAAATGGATACACCCAACTATTTAGGTAAATATTTTCTACAGTTCCTTATCATAATCACAATCCACAATTTTAAGACATATCAGTAATCTTTTGCTGTGTTAGAATGTTCTAATGTTAGATTAGATATATTTTCAAGACTGGAAGTACTATGTAATAAAGCTCTCATAGGTGTACTTGTCTAATGCATTCTCCCAAACTATTTGCTCATTTCTCACATTATATATACCAGATATGCAAATCCTGATACAAGCACAACAGAGAAAACACTTGTCTTTAAGGAGCTCCAAGAGACATCTTCTAATTCAGTGGAATACGCATTTTAATCAGACTAACATACTTTATACCTATAATAGTGGTTGTACCAAACTAAATCTTTTTTCCACTAATTCTATTCAATTTCTGATGTAACCAAACATTATCCAGCAGCCTCCTGCTTTATGAAATAAAAACTATTAGTCCCAAGTTGAATCCTCACTTTAAAAATTAGGATAACATCAATGTGGTCTACAGCAGTGGGGAAAGAACCTAACTTTATTTATTTATTGATGTTGATACGACTTTGATTACCATATACATTTTTGTCTTTAATTTAGTATCAAGGGACCCACAATAATGCATCTTCATCAGATATTGGCAACCTCTCCATGTCACAAATTGCACGTCCATTAGAAAAAGTTTCCAGATAAAGAAAACCAACTTTAAATCCCCGAGTCTCGTTATATGTAACCCAGATAAATCTGATTAAACTATGCACAAACCAAATTATAATAAGATAGTGGCATCAGGAAAAGCTAAATAATCAGATGAGATCAGCCATAAGGAATTGAACTCTATCTTAATACTCCCTCGATTACAATATGTTTGCCTTACTTTTTTCTTTATAGTCCATTTAAAAAAGAATGCCTCTCAATTTCAATTTTTCACATGACATGCTTAAGATCACAAGATTAAAAAATATTTTGGTATAGTTTAAGAACACAAGATTGAAAGTCTTCTTTACTTTTTTTAAACTTCGTGTCAAGTCTAAACCAGACAAACAAATTAATTGTTCATTATGACTACTTTCCAGTTATTATCTTCTGCACTTGGTCATAAACACTCCTAGGTCTTTTCAGTTAATCGGTTAGCTAGAGCATCAGAATATCATCTAATAAGTACTGTTTTGACATAACAAGGATGAGCATCTTTTAATAATATGGAAGAAAGCTGTAAAATAAAATAGATATGACTTATGATTCTTCATTTTCTTCAAAGGGATATGGGCAAGGGGGCCATGAGGGAACAATAGATCTGCCAAAAGATATGGACTCACATTGGTGATGATGCTTTGCCATTGAAAGTTCTAGTCCAGAGACAGCAGAAAACACTGCAGATTCAATGCACCATAAATAAAATTAAAAAAAGGGTTAATTATCAGCAAGATCACATCTCCAATCTGGCAATAAACTAAGTCAAACAAGCATTATACACGAGGCCGATCCAGAACTTAAATTTGATCGTTCAACCTACCCCTGAACTCATTGCACTTTCGCGATTACAGGTTCACAGCATGATAAATTATAAAAAATTTAATGATTTTTCACACACATATTGATATCTCTGATCATATATACCTGAGATTGCAGGCGTAAGTACGCCATCACCAATAACCATACAAGTACCAATCAATGCTAAAATGAGCAAAATATTCTTCAAAAATCTGTGTTTCTCCAGAGTTGATTTCAAGCTCATCCCAATCCTATCAGCTGATAAATTTCTATCATTCTTGTACTCATACAGATCCTCATCAGCCAATTGGCCATTAGGCAAAGTGCTAACACGGGTATATCGACACAACAGGGAATACAAGGCAAAAGTCCCACCTTCACCATTGTCATCAGCTCTCAACACAATGAACACATATTTTAACAATGGAATAAGAGTTAATGTCCAAAACACAAATGATAAAACTCCAAATATCTCATCATTAGACTCTGAATGTTGAATATCCTCTGCAAAAGTGCTCTTGTATACATATAGAGGTGAAGTACTCAAATCTCCATAAACCACACCTAAACTCTGATAAGCTAAAGCTAAAACTGTCCTCCATGATTCTTTCTGCAACAAAATTGGATTATCAAAAATGACTCAAAATTTTCAAACATGGGCTACATAATAGTGGCAAAGTTCTGACCTTTATGGGATTTTGACGGCCCCAACTTTCAATATCCATTACTGGGGTTATCAAACACTTGAAGAGAAGCTCATACTATAATCTTGAAGAAATTAATGACCCAATAAATGGCTAGTGGTTCCCTTAATTTGAAGATATTGCAAGCAAAATCCAAGAATTTTATGAGTGGACTGAGCAATTGAGTGACCTACAGGAAAGAAGATCAAAGGAACAGACACAAAACACCATAAGGAAAAAAACAAAGATGATAGTATTGGGACGAGGAACAAAAAGTTGGTGGGAAATTGGAACTAGCTGCTTTTTCTTTTTATACAAATGGAATAAATGATGACAAATAAATATATATATATATATATGACACTAATCCCCTATAAGGAAGGGCATTATTAATATCACATACCTAATAAACTCAATTATGGAATATAAAAATCTCAACTTTATATGACAAGAACCCAATATATACTTTCTAAACAAGAAGGGTGGCCTTAATCCTTATTAATGTGTGAGATTTGGGTTATCTACCACACCCACTTTGTTTCTTGGCTGGAGCTTCTCTAATGGAGTAGTAGAATATTTTGAGTGGGGGTAGGGGGTATGAAATTTACCACTAAGGTGCAGAGCAAGAAGGTGGGGCGAGTGAGTATTTGTCAGTGAATGAATGTATTGACTGGAGACACCAAATTAGCTGATATTCTGACATATCGCACTGGACATTGAAAGCAACCTTTATTTGCACCATAAGCAATATTATGTTCCTTTGTTTAATTAGGCACGAAATTAAAAAGAAATTTGATTTAATCCAAATTAGAAATATCTGTGTAAGTTCAATTTTATTTTTATTAAAATAAAAGGAAAAGTTTAAAAGTGTTAAAAAAGAATTATCCAGGGATAGTTATTTATTTATCAGCCTTAAGTATGACAGCATTCGTGTGCTATAATTATGGTTGGTCAAATAACTTATGGCATCGTTTAAAACTTCTACTATTTGATTGGGTAAATTGCTTTAATTACAAATGTCCTTTATTAGTCTTTATGACATTTTACTACAATTCTTAGCCGCCGTTTGGCCATGCAATATCATATCACGATATGGAATCGTGAGATAGAATCAGCGTTTGGATATGTGATTTTACGTTGATTCCATCTCATGATTCTATATCATGAGATGTGATTCCATATTCTCTAAAAATCATGATTTGAGAATTCCATATCATGATTTGAGATATTTTTAATACAAAAATTGATCTACAAGTTTATATTTTGTTAAAACAACCCCACATTTATATCTACTAACCATTTATTTCATACGTAAATAAAATTTATAATCACGTCATTACTTTTTAAAATTTATTATTCTTACCAACATATAGTCACTTTAACTCACACCAACCGATTGTTGAGTAATAAATTTGTTCTCTTCATTTACTCCAACAACTAATTTATTACTTCTACCGTTTTGTATTTAATACAACTCAAAGTAACAATGTTGGTTCGTCTTCTCGGTCACATGATCGAGAAATGTAAGTTCAACGTGAGGAAATTGTCCGTACTATGTGGGAGGATTATATTAAAGACTAGTACACTACAATTTATGTTCAATATTTTTTTATTGAATTAAAGTTAGATGAAACAGTTACTTAAGTGGAGAACAAATAACTTTGTAATAATTTATTATGCGATTTTATAAATTTTTATTTATTTCTTAAGATTGAATAAACAATTGAGGCTATTTTAATAGTTTTACAACTTATGAGATTCTTGTGTTTATGAAAAAATATACAACACAAAAATTTCATATCACATGTCCAAACAAAACTTCAATTTCATCTCATAATTCCATATTATGATATCATATCGCATGGCCAAACGGGCCTTTATTCTTTGTTTTAGACGTTTTGAATATTATCTTTTCTATATATATATTTTTCAAGTGCTCATGAAAGGAAGAGGAAAAACAGTGACGAAAAGACTAAAAGGGCAAATATCTTTTAATTTATTTTGCTGGATTTACTCTCAATCTAAAATTTATACCGAATGCAATATCTTTAAAAATAGTGTTATAGACACGCCTCAAGCTACACAATTTTTCGTGATTTCCAAATAAGTTGCAACATAAAATAACTCACGAAGTTGGCTCGGACGGTGACATGACAGTTACAAGAAAGAATGTGGTTACATGCTGCTACATTAGATAAAAAATAATAGTAAAAACAAAGAGAGTAGATCAGACTCATAGAAAACAAAAATATACAATGAGGAAAGAGAAGTGATAGGTTATTGTCGGACCAATATGTACAAAATACAAAATATTTAACATTTCTACATTTATGAAAAATGAAATACTAAATACCAAACGAATCTCTATTCGTGACACTTCTCTTAAGATAAAGTTGATTGAAGTAAACATTTGTTTTATAAAAATTCATATAAGGATTTTATATGAATGTGCCCTATGCTGTTAATAAGCTGCACTTCACGAATGTGCCCTATGCTGTTGGAAGCCTAGCTCATCCTCATCCATCCTAGTTAGCAGTTCCAGCTCCGTATCAAGGTCACTATCATCAATATCGATCTCATCAAGATGAGTTGTGGACATGATACATATTGTAGGATAAGATTTGAGATGATAAAATCGAATGAAGGTTAAAAGTAACGTATATATACAACAAATAATATATGAGTACGTATGTTATTTATGATGTTTGGACAAGTTATATATAGGCAATCACACATAATTGTATAAATGTGTCTAATATTATATTAATAATTTATACGTAGATCTCAATCGAATTATTTTATATATGTTTTTTTAAATGATGTCTGGAGTGATAATCTTTGACACTTATGTGACATGAGTACCGCAAATAAAGCAAAGTTGTCATCTTATTGTGTATGTCATGGACTAACTCGGATGTTGAAATTGTGAATGCGAAATGACCATTAAATTGGGGCAAATTTGGTTGCTTATGTAAATTGTGGACCACAACTTTTAGGATTGGAAACTTCAAGAGAGGAAATTGACAATCTAAATTGAAGTAAAGGGGCCTATCAAGTAATCCTCTAAGGCCCTACCTATAAAGCAAGCTTTAGCTTGCACTTTGACTACTTATCATCCTTTCTTTTCAAAAATAAAATTAAGAATCACCAAAAAAAAGAGCTAATTTTGGAGTATAGGGCGGCTATAATATTAGATATGAAATTCGTATATATTCGATAATTGTGAAATTCAAAATTCATAAATTTCAAATTTCGATTCTATTTTGTTTTGAAGATTGAAAAGTATTCAAATTTTGACTCTATTTTGTTTTGAATACTGAATCAAATTAAAATAACCATATTTTTTTACATTTATAAGTTATATTTTTATCAATATTTGCAAAGACCTAACATTTTGAAATTCTCCTTTTTAAGTATTTGGACAAGCAATTTGTTTTCTCCATGATGAATAAAAGAAAATTAAATAGGTTGATGGCTACAAAAAAATAATAATCAAGGCTTTACATATTTGGTGGTGGGGTTTTTCTTTTTAGTTCTAGTGGTGTTTCCACCTTGCTCCACAAAATTATGTAAATCAAAGAAAAGCCGAAAATAAGAAAAAGATTTTTTTGCACTCTCAACTGTTTCAGTTTTGTTTGCTTTTATAATTTCTAATATCTGAAAAATAAAAGTTATACTATTCTCCCTCCATTCTATATTACTTGTACTTTTTAAAAAAGAATCATAAACAAGAAGATTATTTCATTAACCTACCTTTTTTACTCTTTTTAACACAATTCCTTATTTATCGTTGCCAAAATTAACAATAATGAAAGTTTTTTTTTAGAGTTTACAATAATTATAGTACTTTTTTTTAACAAAAAGCAAAATAAAAATTTATCTTGATTTAGAATATATATTTACGATACTGTGGGTAAATAATATGGGACGAAGGGTGTACTAATTTGTTTGTGAAGATCGATATTCAAAGTGATTTAAGAAAAAAATAAATAAAAGGTGTTCGACAAGATTAAGGTATAAACGGCAGGGATTCGACAAGATTATGGAGTTGCTCTACTTTTCTTGGAGTTTGCTCTAACCACCGCCCGGCCATCAGCAGATTCAACATATTTTAGGTTAAGTACTAACGGATCGTTTGGCGTGAGGGACAAAAATAAATAGTGATGGAATAAACTTTTTGTATCTTGTTTGAGATAACTTATCCCATCATTTATATCATAGTGATGGGATAAGTTATCTCATATACATGGTGGTATAAGTTATCCCAGGATAACTTGTTCCCAACCAAACGACCCCTTAGCATTAACTACTTTTAAAAAATTAAAAAGTCGCGTCGTTCGTTAAAATTCGGTCTCATCTATATTCTTTTTGTTTGAGAAAAAGATTTTATCATTCATATATGTCATTATTTGTTAATTTGAAAATAGTTTTGATTTTGCAAAACCATTTGTTTATATGTGGTCAATTTTGACTTGGCCACAAAATGAGAAAAGGCTCAAATATGTTTTTTTCTCAAACTAAAAATAACATAGATGAGTCAAACTTTTAATTGATGACATAAACAAGTCTTTTCTCAAAATTCAATGACATATTTAAGCATTTTCCCTTCAAATTATATGTACCTCTATTCTATAACCAGTGCATGTAACTTAGTAAATATTTTTTATTAATTACAGAAAAGCGAGTAAAAAAAATGTGTTTAACTCCCCTTAAATATACTTACTAGCATCTTCCCTAAAGATGTCATGTTTGTCTCTTAACAAAAGTGAGAATATTCAAGTCAATTTTTTGGCCGGCGAACTTAGCTATTTGACTAAATATTTGAAAAAATGAAAATATTTATTTTTTAAAAGTGCTTATGAATAATATTCAGAGTTGTTTTTTAAAAAGCTTAAATAGTAGTAGTAGTTTTTTTTCAACAGTATTTTTGAAATATCAATCAAGCACAAATTATTATTTTAATATTGATAAAAGAAAATTTAATTGATTAATCAAACGCGAAATTATTCGAACTTTGGCATAGTCAGAATAAAATAAAATAATTAACTCCTCAACCAGAGTTGTGAAAGGACGAAGAAAAAGGAGGAAAAAAAAGAAAGAGTTAGTGGAAACATTCAGTTGCATGACCAATCCAATCTGCAATAATGTAAATATTTTACTATTTATTTTAATATTTATATAAGAGAGTTTGAAGATGAGATCAGAGTATCAACTTATGATACTGTTGTTTCCTCTTCCCAAAGTATGATATACTTACTCGGTCCTTTTTAGTTGTTATGAGGTCGATTTAACTAATTTCTGAAGTACTAAATGGCATATACTATATCAATATGATGAAAAATATACTGTAAAATATTAGTCAAACTTTTTACTTTCCCTCTGTCCCTAATTATTTGTTCACTTTTGAATTAACAAATCTATTAAGAAAACACATAGTGAGTTTACCATTTTACCCCTATTAATTATGAAGTAGATGAATTAAAAACTTGAAATTTTTAAGAAGTTCTACATTTTCCATAGTAATTAATTGAGAGTATAATAAGTAAAAAAATTGTTCTTTCTTGATTTATCAAATGAACAAATAATCAGGGACAACTAAAAAAATGAAAAGTGAACAAGTAATTAGGGATATAACCCTACAGGGAGGTATTATTTGACTGTAAAAAAAGGAAATATGACAACTAAAACTTAAAAGGGGATGGAGAGAGTATTATATTATTCTTTCACCGTAATATTTTTTATATATATTTTAAATTATTAATTAATATAATTTATTTAATTTCAAAAATGATTTTATATAAATATATTTTATTGAAATTTCATATTCAAATTAAATTACTCGACTCTTAAAATTTAAATTACACATAAATAAATCGAGACAAAAAAAATATTATTTTAATAAAATAGTACTATTATGGTGGAATAAAGGTTACGTGGGATAGTAGCGCCATGGACGGATTAATGTAGTGCCTTCTCTGGGCCACAGATTTGAAAGGTAACGTGTCCCAACTTGATTTTGTTAGTCTCAAATCAATGCAAAATAATATATATGTGTAAAGATCCTAATTATTCGCACATTATATTTCCTAGACTCAAATATTTGTGTTTGATTTCTAAAAATAGTCACATCAAATTATTTATTATTATAAAAGTTTAAAATATTATTATTTATTTCAATTTAATTATTTTGAATATTGTAAATACCTCAATTATAAAGCAGATGACACATATAAATAAAATATAAGTATTCAATAAAGAAAAAATATTCTTTATTTTAACACATAAATAAGAATAATAAAATTAAAATTTCTTCTAATTAATATTTTCTTAATAAATATAGAAACACCTCAAATAATTTAAGCCGATAAGAATATTTATATGTGATACTCAATCTTGAGAAGTTCACTTTTGGCTGCTAAAACCAGTAACTTTGCTTCGATTTTTATGGAACAAATCAAGTCATCATTGGAATAAGAGTTCGAATCAAATAGAACTAAGAACTGTGATATATTAAACGGGTAAATAAAGTGATTACCTAGAGTTTTACCGTCATTTAATATGCAGTAAGAGTAAATAAAATATTACTATAAGAATTTTGTATATTCAAGAACGAGGCTATGATTCTACTTATTATAGAATATTCCGTCATTTGCAATCAAACAACATAGTGCATGCACCAAAATCACAAATATATTTACAACTACGTTTGAAGAGTGTAAGAGAAAAAAATAAACATAAAGTTCGATTAACACCAATTATTGAATTGATTGATATTAATAATTAGGATCAATAATAGTGTACGTGAGAAGGCAAGGGATATTTATTTTTAAAAAATATCGCTATCAGCGAATTATGGTGAGTATTGAAAGAAACAAAGTTGTAGGAAACGTGTAGCATCTTTATTTAATTTTTGTATACATATCAAAACCACATCTTCCATGCATCATTCTCACTTTTTATAAATCAAGTGGCCTACCAATTTTGCACCCTACTTTTGTGGAAATAAATCCATTCAAGATTTTGTATATATTTTGGATTAAGATTATCAGGAAAAAAAATATTACTGCTTAGGGAAGATGAGAGTTCTAAAAGTCTGAAATCGTTAATGAGTTGTATAGTTTCGAAACAAAACTTCTACTATATTTAAACTTCTGCTATGCGGACAACTTTAAGGGACCTTTGTTAAATGAAAAAAGAGCAACTTTCATAAAGTACATTAATATAGGTGCTAATTACTCAATGCATTATAGTTTAAATAATTACTTATCTTGTTCAGATTGCTTGTAGATATATTGTATTTGCCTTTGAATACATTATATCTAGGAATTGTATCTTGTCTCTTTCCTTTCTCGCTCGTGTTTTTCCTGACCTCCCGTCCCTCTACTTTTTTGTATATGTATTTCACACTTTCATGTATATGTGTATCTAATACCAAATATGCATTAATGTATCAAGTGTATTTGTGTATATCAATTTTCATTCAGTGTATTTAATATCAAATATCTAGTGTATGTGATATTAATTTCATTTATCCAATATAAAAAATAGCATTGATGTATCCAATATATTTGTGTACCTGTGATGTATCTAGTGCACTTGTGCATAAATACATCTATTTGATATCAATTTTGTGATGTATCAATACATCACTTAGAAAAATACGAAAATATAGTTATACAAATACATATATATATGATGTAATTATGCCTTTACTATATATTTGGAAAAAATGAAGAAAATATAGTTATATAGATACATATATTTGGTGCAATTACGCCTTAAGTAGTAATCCATGATAAAAATATTTATCTAATTAAATATTTTTTCCATGAAAAATACTGCGACTTTGATAAATATGAATCAATAGAAATTGGAAAAATTGTATGAAATAACAAACTATTAATTCAAATTAAATGCTATAGCCATAGTTTATTTTAATTGTAATTCGCAGCAAACATCCCATTTTTTTTGCCATCTGATTCGGTATACAATTAGCCATTTTCGGTATACAATTATAAAATGCGTTTGTGTTTGTATAAAGCGAGAGAAAAGTGTATATACAAATACAAATACATATATTTTCGTCTTATACACTTATAATTATACAAATTATAATGTATAAATGAATTTATACAAAACTGAACAATTTGTATAAAATTGGATGTTTGTAGCGAATTATACAAATCAAAAGCTCCGTAGCAAACATAAAATTTGTTATGGAGCGCAATTATGCAAACTATAGCTATAACATACAAATATGATTTTTATATTTGCAAGTTGGTCATAGAAAAATCCCCTCTCCCCACAAAAGACGACCCAAAGAAATAGAAAAGAAACGGAATCCAAATGGGGCCTGGCCCATTTCGTGGTCGCACTAGTAAGCCCATTTCATTGTACCTAATTTCCCGCGTTTTTTCCATATATGTATGATGAAATAATGTTTATGGAAGAAAATATATTGTGTCTAATGATGATTAGGATGTTACTCCTATTTTAATTAATTAAATTTGAAACTTTGACATGTGTTGTTAACCAAATCCTACAAACTTCCGAAGTCGCAGGTTTTCCTCACATAATTTTCAATGGCAGTAAAGGAAGCTTTGATGAAAAAAGGAGCTTCAATCATCACTCATGGAACACTCTTCATTCATTCTTCCTTCTTTTCTTCTCCTTCTTTTTCTAGCCCTAATTATACCACAATTTTCACTCACAGTTGCATTCATAATACAAAAAAATTATTGGAATTTGATTAATTTTTTTGTGTGTTGTGTTTTCCAGAAGGGAGATAATCTTCCGGAATCCGATTATGATATCGGACTCCGCCATGGAAGATGACTAGAATATTTGCAAAGCCGGCGTCTCACCTCCGTCATTTACAGCAATCGTTGAAGAACAAATCATCTTCGACCGATGTGCCATGGTGGCGCCAAATTCTCGATCCAAACAGCGATATTGTCAATCGCTGGAACTATGTCTTCCTCCTTACCTGTCTCATCTCTCTTTTCATCGATCCACTCTACTTCTACGTACCTTTCGTCAGCGAAAGAGCTTGTATGTCCACTGATGACGAAGCCGCCCGTGAAATTACCATCTATCGTTCTCTCACCGACATCTTTTACTTCCTCCACATTGCCATGAAGTTCCGCACCGCTTTTGTTGCTCCTAGCTCTAGGGTTTTCGGCCGGGGTGAGCTTGTTATGGACCCCCGTGAAATTGCTATACGATATCTCAAGACTGATTTCATCGTTGATTTTACAGCTGCTCTTCCCCTGCCTCAAGTCAGTACATATCCATTCAATACTGTAGTAGTTTATTGTTAAATTTGAAGTATTAATAGTGCCATTTACTACTTGCAGATTGTCATTCGGTATGTAATCCCAGCAGCAAAGAGAAATGGTTCTGGTCATTCCAAAAGTACACTTGCACTTATCGTTCTCATCCAATATGTGCCAAGGTTATTCGTTATTTTCCCATTAAATCAGCAGATTATCAAAACTACAGGTTTTATTGCTAAAACAGCCTGGGCAGGAGCAGCTTATAATCTCCTTCTGTTCATGTTAGCGAGTCATGTAAACACTCATTTCCCATTCCCTTTCATTTCGTAATAATATATCTATTCCAACGCAAGATATTTGCTGGATTTGATGTCGAAGACATAGATAGAAATCACCTGATTTGAGAATTGTGCCTTTTCTTCTTTGTGTGCAGGTGGCAGGAGCTTCCTGGTACGTGGCATCTATAGGAAGACAATTCTCTTGCTGGGCAATTGAATGTAACAAGGAGCGTGATGCAGTTCCACCCTGCATTCTTGAATTTTTAGACTGTAGCAATGTTGATGAGGATAGTTATATACGCGATTACTGGCGAAACAGCACACAAGTGCTTAACAAATGTGATGCTATAAATGATGAAGATTCTGGTTTTAAGTTTGGAATTTTCGCTGATGCCTTTACTAATGAAGTGGCTTCATCATCATTCATGGCGAAATATTTATACTGTCTTTGGTGGGGTCTAAGAAATTTGAGGTTTGATTTCTTGAACTACAAAATTTACTCTTCTTCTTCAGTCCCTTCATTCCTTCTCAGTTTTGCATATTCAATGGTGTTGGTGATTATAATTGAAAGTTGGCGTCTCAAAGTAATTCCTAGAGACATTCGTCTTCTGACATACTCCTTCAATTTTTGTTATTTATATGACAGTATTTGAGAGAGAAATACTATTTACACATACGCTAAATATAGGTGACTTACCAAAAGAAACCCTTTGATCTTTTGGTCTCAATGCCATATCATTCCTATAATAAAAGAAACTAATTAAGGGTAATATTGGAGCATCAGAAATGAATGGTGTCAATCTTCTTGAAATGGAAATTGGGAAGAATATTATTTCACTTTAGCTGCTTTCGGTTCCACTTTATACATTCTGATAGAATTTATGTAATCTAGTCTAGCTTTTAAAGGACTCTTTGCGTTTAGATCTGCATCCGAATATGCAAGTCACTCTGTCTGTTTGGTACCCAGTCTCTTATGTTTGGTTAATTCATCAGGCAGCTAAGATTGGACTAGGATTTCATAAAATGTTCACTGTTGTCTATCTCGGCTACTGAATTTTTGGCAAGCATTTTCACTGCTGTTAATCATTGTAAATGATAAAGTATAGTGATCCTCTGAAAACTGTCTTGGATCATGTGTGGCTACCACATAAAATGTCACAGTGAAGATTTTAGTCATTTTGGATCACATAAATGATTTAATGAAAATGAATTCCTTGTCTCCTTTGTTGCTTAGGATACCATCAAATTCCTCGGTTCCTTTTCCAGGTAGAAATCTTATATTTATCTTTACAAATGTTGTCTTGCAGTTCATATGGGCAGAATTTGAATACTAGCACATATATTGGTGAAACCTTATTCAGCATTTTCATAAGTATCATCGGTTTAGTTCTCTTTGCACAGTTAATTGGAAACATGCAGGTAAGATTTTGAGGATAATATTTGTCTGTATAGATCACTATTATCACCTAGTGCAGTTATCTGAAGTAATTTCATCATGGTTTATATACATGAATGATTACCTATACATGTTATGTCAGACACCTTCAAGTTGTTATAATTATTCACCTCTAGAACAATGTTAAGCTGATAACACTGTTGATAAGACTTTGTTAATTTGTGATAGTTGATTTACATAATTTTGTGTTAATTACCAGCTAAATATCTTACGGAGTTGGATTAATTCTTTGAAGAGTAATCAGAAACCTCTAAGAGCTTCAATTTCATTTTTCAAGTTAATATTCCTGCTATGTGCCATTACTCTAGATATGTTCCCTACAATCTCAAATTATAAGCAGCTTAGGTCCATTGGGTTTGATAGTATAATATTAATCAACATTACTTCTGGGTTGAGTTGGATACTGCTTTCAGATTATGCTTAGGGGTTAGTCGGTGATTTGTAAGGTTTTTTAAGAGTTTGAGCTACCATTTTTCATTTGTTTCATCTAGTTTAGGACATGCTTCTTTGTCCTTGATATACTTCTGAATCTCTGCCCTTGCCAGACTTATCTGCAATCTATGACCGTAAAAATTGAGGAATGGAGAATTAGAAAAAGAGATATAGAAGAATGGATGAGGCACCGACAGTTGCCTGAAGACTTGCAAGAACGTGTTCGCCGTTTTGATCAATGTAAATGGCTTGCAACAAGAGGAGTTAATGAAGAAGAGATCTTGGAATCTTTGCCTTTGGATCTTCGTCGTCAAATCCAAAGACACCTATGCCTTAATCTTGTTCGACGAGTATGTCTTTCTGGCACTACATATATCATTATTTTGCTTGGCTCGTGCATTATATATTAGACTATCATGACATATTGATGTATGCTGCATTCTTTTCTTCTTGAGACTTGATGGGTTGTCAGTGTCTCAAGCAGAAACTCTGACCACTGGTTCCCAGGAAATCCTTTGTTCCTAAATTGGTATAGCTGATATGAATGATACATACCGACATTTGCGTATTTTAACACAATATTTGCACATTTCATGATTTAATTTACATTGTTAAGACCCGGAAACGAGAAACAATCATTGTTCATAGATTATGACATTTGCATCAGCTCTCGTTGATGTTTGATAATAGATTTATTTTCTATCAAGGTTGCCCTTGTCATTGTGATCTTTAAATATATATATATGGCATGGCCTGATGATGTAATATATGGTGTTTGCAGTATTTCACTTCTCTTGGAATTGAAATACTTTCAGGAGGCAAACATAAAGGAAAAGAGCTGCAGGCAGAAATATTTGGCCAGTAGTTGAACAAAAATAAAAGATTTGAGCAAAAGAAATGCATAAGTAATAATAAGTATTAGTGAATGAATAAATAAAATAGTTCTATCTCTTCAGTCATCAATTTAAGCTTTGACTTGTGATGCACCTTACCTTTTGTATTTGCATCAGCCACATATTTGGAGTTGTATTTTTACTCTGTAAATGCCTAAGCCCGTCCACTTTTGTTTGCTAAGCTTTAGAGATCCCAAAATCTCCTGACTGCGCAGGTTCCATTTTTTGAGCAAATGGATGACCAGCTGCTTGATGCAATATGTGAACGCCTAGTGTCGACCCTGAGCATAATGGGCACCTATGTTGTTCTAGAAGATGATCCAGTGAATGAGATGCTCTTTATCATCAGGGGACAACTAGAGAGCTCCACAACAAATGGGGGAAGATCTGGATTCTTCAATTCTATCACCCTTGGACCTAATGACTTCTGTGGTGAAGAATTGCTGACTTGGGCCTTACTGCCTAACTCAACGCAGTTGCCAGCTTCAACTCGAACTGTGAGAACACTTTCTGAAGTTGAAGCATTTGCACTTCGAGCTGAAGACCTGAAATTTTTTGCAGTTCAATTTAAACGTCTTCACAGCATGAAGCTACAGCATGCATTTAGGTACTATTCTCATCAGTGGAGAACATGGGGTGCTTGTTTTATACAGGCTGCATGGAGAAGGTATAGGAAGAAAAAGATGGAATACGAGTTGGCTCTACAAGAGAGCTATTATTATAATCAAGATCCTAACGATGAGGGTAACTACAATGAGCAAAGTTTTGATGACACTGGTCCTGAGCAACCGTTAGTAGACAGTGGTTCTCGTGGTTCCCAACAACTTGGAGCTACAATTTTGGCCAAACGATTTGCTGCTAATACGAGAAGAGGAATAGAACAGAAGATGGCTGATTCTTCTTCTAGCTTAAAAATGCCCAAGTTGTTTAAGCCAGATGAGCCCGATTTTTCTGCAGAATGAAGGCGACATTATATGTAATTAGTTAGAAAACCTTGCATTACTGAAAGGTACTAGTGAGTAATGACAAAGCTAGTACCCCTTTTTTTTTTTTTTATCTTTTTGTAAATTTCAGGTACAATAGGCCTTTTTACATTTTTGATTACAACATTATTCCTTTTTCAATCATGTGAAATACAACCTTCTTTTCTAGTTGATTGTGCCTAAAAATTGTGCAGTTTCAAAGGTACATATTAGATTGTCATCTAGTTTTATTGGACAGAAAAGAAGGTCAAAAGTGATACGTAAGGATTTTTTATTTTTCTTTCATTTCATAGTGGAATGGAACACAGAGAAGAAAACTTCAAGGGAAGGGATAAGCTTTGGGATATATTTCTAATGAATCAGCTAATTGATGACGTGCAAGTAGTTAGACATACTACCTCTGCATTTTTTCTCAACTGATAGCAGCAGCAAATCTGTAAATTACGGCTATATATGTTATTTCTGTGTTTGTTTTTTGAATTCTTGACGAGCTTTGCTACTGGTCACTCTGCTTAAATCCGATTCTGCTCTGTTCTTAGCTATCTCCTCTCTACTAAGTGTTCTCATCTTCAGCAATGGATACTCGACGGAGTGATTTTGATGCATCTTAATTAGTATTCCCTCCATTCCTTTTTTATATATAATCCTTTTTAGATTTTAGTACTTTTCACATTTGAAATGGTGGATTACATAAAGGAGTGTCGGAACATGGTATTTCAGTTTCAACATATCTAGGTAGCAATGAAGCTATCTGTCGCTAATTCTACCCCCTCTCCCACCCCAAAGAAGATTAAAAGAAGTAAAATAACCTAATTATAGCCTCTCGTTAGATAGTATAATCCACATGTAGAAAATGAAGAAAATTATATCTTTTTCTTCCAGCTTCCCCATTAAAAATCATACAACATGAAGAGGTTATGCATCCTGATGTCCTTTCAGCCTTTGTATTTCATGCTTGCTTTTATTGATACAGCTGTGATGTGTAAAGTTTTCTGAGTGAATACCCTGGAATAGGTGAAGGAGACTGAAGGAGCACTGACATCTTCTAGGACTTGTTTTCGTATAGATTTAAACAGCTTGGCCCTCGACATTACTTCTTGCATCTTTTCCCCGTATAAAATGTTTTTTTTGGGTAAGTTTTTAATTTTTCTGTGATGTCTAAATTGCAATGTGTCTCTACATCACTCCTTTTGGTGTCTACAGATTGCTTTTACAGGGTCCACAGAAACTGGTAAAGCTGTCGTAGGTGCAGCTGCAAAGAGCTACCTAAAGCCAGTGACATTGGAGCTCGGAGGAAAATCTCCTTTCATCATTTGTGAAGATGCAGACGTTGATAAAGCTGTTGAGTTGGCTCATTCTGCCGTTTTCTTTAACCAGGTAGCAAAATTTTCCACTCTTGGAAAATTGCAACCTCTGATTCTTGCTCCGGAATGGAATAAATTTCAAGTATCTGCAGGGACAATGCTGCTGTACTGGATCTCGGACATTCGTACATGAAAGAGTATATGATGAATTTGTGGAGAAAGCCAAGGCTCGTGCTTTAAAACGTATCGTTGGAGACCCTTTCAAGAAGGGAGTTGAACAAGGTCCTCAGGTACTGTTTTTTCGTGTATCGCTGTCCCCTCTGTCATGGATAATATAAAAAAAGAGAATAATTAAACAAATTCTTTGCCAACTAAAGGACAAGAAGGAATAATATATGTTCACCAATTTGGATGTAGCCAACTTTTCAGGCAATAGTACCTTTATTATTTCCTTTTCAGCATCTTACACAAACATAAATCATGAAGTTCCAGAAAAGGAAAGTAGTAATCACGGACTTTCATTTACATTTCTGAAGTAGTTGTAACACGACTTTTTTGTGTTATCAATAGATTGATACAGAGCAATTTGAGAAGATCCTTAAGTACATAAAATCTGGTACTGAAAGCGGGGCTACTCTCGAGTCTGGAGGGGAAAAATTGGGTTCCAAGGGCTTCTATGTCCAACCTACTGTCTTCTCAAATGTCCAGGTATAACTGCCATTGTCCATAGAATATATCCATACGTAAGGTGAAAAAGATGAACAACGTACTGATGACATCTAATTGTTTTGTTTAAAATTATTTTTCAACTATTTAGGATAACATGCTGATTGCCAGAGATGAGATATTTGGACCAGTGCAGTCCCTCTTGAAATTCAAGTGAGATTACATTTCATTTGTATGTTTTCTAGCTGTGCTTGTATTTTGTTTATTAACACTGAACCTGACCTTGAAACAAACAGGGATGTTGAAGAGGTCATTCGAAGGGAAAACTCGTCACATTTTGGGTTGGCGGCAGGTGTTTTTACCCAGAATATAGATGCAGCCAACACAATATCTCGAGCCCTTAGAGTAGGGACAGTGTGGGTTAACTGCTTTAACATCTTTGATGCTGCCATTCCTTTTGGTGGTTATAAGATGAGTGGACATGGAAGAGAAAAGGGAGTCTACAGCCTAAGTAACTACTTGCAAGTCAAAGCTATTGTTACCCCTCTGAAGAATCCAGCATGGCTGTAGTTTTCCCCCCTGCTTTCTGATACTCCTGAGATGTCATGCAACACGGCAATATTGTTTTTTTGAGGTCACTTGTATACAGTGTAGATAAGACCAAAACGCTATATTGTGTTTGTGTTATTGTTGGTTACTAACTTTTTATGATTTGATAACAATATGCAACCTTGTTTGTGTGAGACCTTTCTTGTATTTCTGTAGCTCTGATGCAAAATAGGATCTTGTTTTTGAGTTTTGTGGGAATGTAATGAATTGATATATAGATGTAATGTTATACTTCTATATTACTACGGTATATATCTTGTTCAATGAACTGTCTATGATGAGATAGATTAGGTAACATTTTCAACTATTGTTCTATATTGTTCTTGGAAAGAAGTTGAAGACCACACTGGTGTAGAATGAGGTGTTGAAGCTTTTTCCCTTCTTGTTATAGCTAAGGCCTCCTCCAGCTTGTCAACAACTTTCTCAATGGAGGGTCTTTGTTGCTTTGGTGCAATGCAAGAAATAGCTAGCTCCAGTGTGAGCTGGAAAGCATCTGTTGAGTAATCTCCATGAAGTTTTGGATCAACAAATTCCACTGCCCTTCTTTCCCTCAACAGCGATTTTTGCCTGAAATGACAGGTATTTATCAACATTCGTATAATCTTCTACGAGTAATGAATGATTGATTTGTGAAAGGGATATTTGTTTACAATTTTGTCCAGCTGTGTTGGTTTTTCCATGTTCATATTGATAACTTTCCTTCCAGAGAGGGGATCTGCAGAAGTACTATTCCGAAACTATAGACATCGCCTGCTGAATTTACATGATGGTTTGTTTCATATTCAGGATCAACATAACCATAGGTGCCTCTCACTTCGGAGATCATGTAGGATTCATCAATGTCTATCACCTTGGACAATCCGAAATCAGAAAGCTTAGCTTCAAAATTCTGGCCTAAGAGTATGTTTGTAGGCTGTGGATTAATATAAAGCAAGTGACTTAGCCATTCAGGAAAGTCCAAAGTTCAAACCTTTGAAGTGAATTCATAACCATTTTCTACTTTTATATCGCGGTGGATTTTACTTCTGTCATGATAGGTGTGAAGAAACAAGAGTCCCTTAGCACTATCAATGGCAATCTCAAGCCTTTGGGTCCAGGATAGTACTCTATTGTTTGCTGTTTCAACAAAGGTAATCTCACCATTCATCATTACACAATAGAGGGAAGGGACAAGGAAACAAAAGGAAATGAAATAGCTCTTTTGAATAGCACTCAATAGTGTGGCTTAGCATTCAAATCCTATAAAAGACAACAAAGCCCTAGGTGATTTCTTTCCATCTATTTAATCCTTGCTGAGTAGAGCTATCCAATACTTGTGCAGGTTGAAAGATAGGAGCTTCTAGGTAGAGTTGTCGAGGGAAGGCATAAACAATTGGAGAAGTTGACATTTAAAGCAGAGAGAATTGTTACATACCAAAGAGCCCACTGAGAGAGATTTCCATAGTGACTAATTTCATAAATGAGGAAACATTCTTTGGCATTCTTGCTATAGCCAAGCAAGGCTACCAGGTTTGGATGTCTGACATTAGTTAGGCTTTTGACTTCCCTGAGGAATGTTTCTATACATTCTTCATGGATTATGTGCTTAATTGCAACCTCCTGATTATTAGGGAGAACTCCTCTATACACCCTTCCTACAAGAATATTATCAGTGAAATTTTTCAAAATTCAACAGTAAAAATCAGTTCCTATAAATAGAGAACAAAGTTAATATAGGTGCTAACCTGCTGTCCCCTCACCAATGAAGTTTGATTCATTTAGATTGTTTGTAGCTGAGTGGACCTCCTCAATGGAGACTTCCAAACTAGAATCTTTTGGAATTGCCAGATCTATAGCTGCCAATTATCAACCTTTTCAGTCCGTATATGGAACATGTTCAAGAGTTACAAAGATGAAAAAGGTGGCAATTATCTTTTAAGTGACCTGACAGCGTAAAAATTCTTGTACACTGTTAGAAGGTAGACTGAGTGGCAAAAACATTACCAAATTTCTCGTCAGATGCATCTACATTGGCCCTCTTTACGTATGAAAGTCCACACAGAGATAAATACAGTTATCAGGACTGCTAGGATTCCTCCAATTAGAACTGATAAAACTGTTTCAAGTTCAAAATACACATTAAACATGAAGTAATCCATCTTCTAATGATGCACAGAATTCTAAAAGTTGGATTACCTGGTCTAAACTTGTGTTTTCCTGTCAGCTCCGAGTGCTCTTCTTCCTCTTGCTCTTTTTCTTCGGTATGTGCAAAGTTCACTGGTTGCTTTTGATTTGAAAGGCAATTGTAAAGCTTTCTGAGCCACGCTTGATCTGTAATTCTAGTACTTGTTAGTGATACTAATACTGCAAACCTACATATATCTGATTCTTCCTCCGTGTATTTGTCATTTTTCGACTTCACTTCCTTTATATCTTTCCAGCTATTTACACAGGACTCGCACAAATGACCTCTTTTATCAGCAGCGTCCTGAAATTGACAGTTATAACTCAACTTTCTGAGTTTGTCTCCTAACTTTATGTTAACATCATTAACAGAGAAATCTGAGCAGCTCCCACCAGTTTTTGTTAGCTTCTCAATACCACAACTGAAAACATCAATTCCATTTCCTTCATCATTCATCTTAGTCAAGCAGTTTGTTTGCTGAGTAGAATTCAGGTACATTTGTCCTGTTTTATTTGCTCTGATTCCCATTGCATAGAGGTAGTCTCGAAAGGGTCCTTCACAGGCTTCATCATTCAAGAAACTACCTCAGTTTCCAACTTCATCATGCACGTTATACGGTACTGAAAATTTTCCAAGTTGAAGGATGCATTCAGCAGCAGAAGGCTGTGAAAATGTAAGGCAGAATGTGTTGATTAAGTTGAAAATGCAGATGGAAGTAATGACATTGAGATGTTTAGTCCTGTCCCTTGTGTAAATCCCCATTAGAAGTTCTTCTATCAGCCCGTCTTTCAAAAACAGAGAGAAGGCACTTCACGTAAGTATGTTAGATTTTTAGATGAGATAGTCACACAATTCAATATAGCACCAGATATTTTCACATGTTTGATCCGTGAAAAAGAATCAGGCCACTCGTGAGTGGGCGTTGTTGAGACATAAAATAATTAAATGTGGGCTTTCTCTAACAACTTAAGATAACATTATCCATATAACATGATTTTCATAGTTCCAAACTGCTTAATTATGTCAGCCAAGGGAAGAAAGGCAGTTGAAGAGAGAAAGTTGTGCTCCTTAGAAGAAAGTTGAAGAGAAGTAACTGATTTCTTGGATGAAAAAAAGGTCTGATTTTTGTACGTGAAAGGTAAACAAGGTGGGCTTTCGATGTGTAGCTGTTTAGTTACAAAGTGAAGAATATTCTTGGTTTAAACCAAACTAGCACTAGTCGAACGCCGGCTTACACCTATGATGAAAATGTAAGGAGGTTTGTAGCTTGTACTATGTTGTTACTTTGATTTTTGCTTTGTTAGTTTTCATTTGTATTCGAGAAAGAATACAACAACTAGAGGCCAGAGACAGGTATCGAGCCATATAATATATGTTCAATAGTTTTAAGTTTTATGCACATACAGGTCCCAAATATTTAGACAATCAAGTTACGGTATTTATAAGGTAATCTTTATTATGAACATTAACTGGTACTACTCTTTTCCACATAGCTCACAAGTTAGTACAATATAATTGTGTAACCCAATGTTTAAATGTATATCTGAATATATACAAACGAAAGAACATCACTCTCCACACAAACTATAAGCAACAACATAATTTTTGTTCAATTCTGGTAGTAAATTCTTAGCTAAGCACCAAATCAATCCCCTCAAGTCCAGGACTGAACATCTGGTGCGTGGAAATGGAGCTCTTTGGTAAACCAGGAATAGAGACGAGTTTACTCGCTATCAACTAATTAGATTTATCAATTTCTTGACCTTCTCTCAAGTCAATTCTTGTCTCGTTTGACCACTTCCGCTGCTTTCTCCTGCAGATATGGAACAGCCCCTCAGAATTAGGGCGCTAGTT
Source organism: Solanum etuberosum (assembly GCA_029582245.1). Taxonomy (NCBI): domain Eukaryota; kingdom Viridiplantae; phylum Streptophyta; class Magnoliopsida; order Solanales; family Solanaceae; genus Solanum; species Solanum etuberosum. The sequence goes on from JAJONR010003829.1 coordinate 82,824, forward strand.
CTGCAAATTGGACAAAAGAGGGACTTCAGGAGCCACAAGTCTATGCATTCATCATGAAAACTGTGGTTGCATTGAGGCAACATTCTGCACTTATCACCCACCTTGAAATTGTCCAAACAAATTGCACAGTCCACTGGAGTACTAGTTTCCTTTTCTTTGGCTTGAAAAACGAAGCAAGGAAGCTTTTCTATATCCTCCTTGGACATAGACATGCTGGTGCTCCCTCTCTCCGCCATATTAATGTTGTCGGTTCTTCTGTGGAACTCCCTCAATACTACACAGATATGAATCAGGACAAGAACTCCGACTAAAACAAATAGCGATATCACTGATATCACCATTGCCAGGATTATAACCCGCGTGACAGTGCCCAGTTCATGGTTCTTCATTGCAAGTTAAACCTTTGGGAAATCTCATGATCTAAGGAGGAAATGAAGAATAGAGATGAGAGATTACTTGCACATTGCAATTACTGAATGATTATTTTTTTATGGATTGAGATGAACTTTTATATAAAATATATATATTAGACCTATCACTCTAAAGAATTTCGGACGGCATAGCAAGTTGACCCGTAACATGTGTTGATGAAGATACACACAAGACCAAGTCCAAACATTTATCTTCCAACCATTTTTTTTTTTTGATGAATTTAGTATGATGCACTTGGCCAAATTAGAGTTGCTCAGAAAAAAAATTCTTTTTTCATTGTATATTGTTGGCCCGGGTTGGGTTGCAGTCGTGACTGAATATGGCGCTTGCTTAAGCCCTGGATTCTAACATTTGCCATTTAAATCTCAGCATAGTTGTTGGCCATCACACGGTGGAAGATCCTCTTGCCTCAAGGAGCCATCACCTCAACAAACAGAAGTGCTACCAACCTATCACACTTGTTCAGACAGGACTTCTCTTTTCATAGAGGATACTTCACAAGCATACCTTTATACATCATGAAATTAAAAAATCTGACGTACGTGGACAAGGAATCTCCAAATATATCATAGGGACTGATTCAACACAAGATGGATACGAGAGCACAAGTCAATCATTAGAAGGAAGCGTGTAGATGAAATGCAGCAGCTCCCAAAACAATAGATTTAATATACCATGGGAAAAAAGCAGCAACTCCCAAACTGACATACCATGGCAAACAATGCCATTATGAACAACTTCTCTTGACTTCACAATAATGGAATTTAGTTTTCAATCATTAACATACCATGGGAAAAATGAACAAGCACAATTACATGTATACTGCACTGCAAAGCAAGCTTTCATGAATGACTTTAAGTATAATGCAAACGTAATCTAAACCATATTTCAAGACACTATAGAACTATAGCTCTATATATGGTCTAACTGCCTCGCAAACACCTCAAACCTTTCATGGTATATACAGGTATAAGAAACCAAACCAAAAAATGGGGAAGGACAATGGTGAACTATAGCTCGTTGCTTGCACAAATACTATGAAGCTAAAACAATACCCTCCCTAGTGAGATTGGTTACACGAAGAACTGCTTGAGCACTCAAAGGCGAGAGCTTTGATTGACAGAAATGCTCCCAGGAAATTGTTTCTGGGTCTCCACTCACGGAAATTGTTTCTGGGTCTTCACTCACTACTGGTGGGACGGTAACATTGAGTGCTTTTTCGTAGATATTTTGCAGTTCTAACAACAGTGTACGAGCGGCCTCCCTCGACTCAGGAAGCTGGTCACTGAGCTGGGATGCAGCTATTCGGATCAAGTTCTCAATTCCATATGCTTTGATTCCCTCCACTCCCTGTAAAACATGCAACTCCGTTAGTAAAGACCAGATCTAGTAGTAAAAAAGAAATTAGGCAAAGACCTAAGAAAACAAAAACTAAGAACAAGATGAAGTTTATTCCTCTTTCACATTTCAGTGATATGATCATACATTAAAAGGCACGAATGTAAGAAAATGTTTCCCGTGCTGAGGGTCCACTAAGATGTAATCTTTCTTGTTTTCATTCAACAAGAACAAATATATACCGCTGAATAATAAACTAACCACCAAAAGGGGATTGACTAATGAAAGCGGCTAACTATAGCATTGTGAACAAAACGTATAGGAGAAACCATGTAAGAATTCCTAACATACTCAAATGACTGACAAATTGTTACCTAGTCATTTCCTTGACCAGAAAAATAATTCTTAAAACACTCTCAAGAAGGGTTTCCTACTAGGGTGGATTTTAGTATCAAGACATTGTCAATAAAACATAGCCAAGGGAAAGATCTTAACAAATTATTACATAGTCATTCCCTTAACCGGTAAAGTAATTAGTAAAACACTCTCAAGAAGTGTTTCCTCCTTGAGCTGAGTTTTGTATCAAGATATTGTCAATAAAACATAGCCAAGGGAAAAGATGTTAGTCAGCAAATAGCAAACAAACTGGGTTAACAATAAATTGCAGGAAAAAATTGTAAGAATGAAAATAGTAATAACTAAAATTCACAGGTCAGGGTGCATAACGAAGAGATTTTAGAACTTAGAACTCTCACCAGACATGGTACACTTCGAGAAAAGCAGCTTGAAGCTTTTGCTCGAATTCGAGGATTTCTGTGTTTCAGATTTGGTTGCAACTTTGGTAACAACAGTGATGGAGAAACCCATGTTGTCATAGCTATTAGAGCTTTCTCAGCTGCCTCGCATACAAATCGCTTGTCTTGTGAAGATTTCAGAAGAAGTTGTACAAGCTAAGCAAGGAAACAGTCACGTAATGAGCATAAGGACAAGGTAAATTATGAGAAAATATATTGCCAAGGCATTCACAAGTCACAAAAGAGAAAAGTTACCAGTGGATCCATCAAGTCAACTATGCTGTCACAGTATGCTTTGAAAATGTCAGCTGATGCCATAATAGCAGTCTTACAAACAGCACTTCTCGGATTTTTCAAAGATTTCACAACAAGGGAGATCACATTTCCCCTGCTCATTTTAAGTAGTAAACATAAGTAAGACCAGACAGAACAAAAGGAGAGCATACAAAAAGATATGTCTAACCAGCTAGAGCATCATGATCAAACATCTTTCAGGTTATATCCTAGGTGACAAAGACTTACAACATATCAACCATTGCTTCTTTGTGAAATAGGGACAGACGCCGAACATCATTGAGTGCCTCACACACTAAAACCCAGTCCTTGGATTCTAGCCCAGTCAACAGTGTCTACAAATGAGAAAGGAGAGGCAAAGACATTGAAAAGAGACTTTTGTAACCAATATAAAGAAGGCAAACAGAGATGCAAAATACTACAATGAAACATCAAACTATATCAGGAATCATTACCTTAAGACTTGTGTCAACATCTTCTACATCATTCAAATTCTCAGATTCTATGTATTCCACTTCTGAATTTCCCACCTCTGCCCCAGTATTCACCTTACTGTCTCCATTAAGGCAAGGTCCAACCAGTAAGGCAGGCTTTTCTCTTTCCTTATCTTTTGAATTTATATCAAGGCTCTCAACCCCTATCACCGGAACACCCCCATTACTGGGGATCTCATTGTTCATCCCAGCTTCAGGTAGTGCAATGAGATCTCTAGCAGCTTCCTCAGACATCATATATGGATTAGATTCTGAAATACCAGCAGTGTAAAGGGCTATTAAGAGCCACATCAGCAATGCACTTAAGAAATCATTTCTCATGGAACAGAAGAGGAGAAAGCAACATAATAAACAGATATGTGAACTCCGGAGAAGAGGAGAAAGCAACATAATAAACAGTTATGTGACCTCCGGAGAAGAGGATAAAGCAACATAATAAACAGATATTTGAACTCCGGAGATTTTAGAACTAACTTTTGGACCTCAAAAATGGTTTCTCATATTTGTGGTCATTCAAGTAACTTATTTCTTTTTCTTCCAAGGTCCCTTCACGAATTTGGCATATCAAGAATTTGTTCTTCTATTGAAATTTTTGTTTACAATAGATGGAAGATATTCTCAATCTCACAAGGCTTCACTGAGAATTGTAAATTTTCATAGTGGAACAATATCCTAGTGACAATACAGCTATTAAGGCTTCTATTCAAGATTTGAAGTTGAAATAAAAACCCATCTACGTTGTCCCGAGGAGATAGTTGAATAGTTCAGGCATAGAAGTATCAACCTGAAGATTCCAGGTTCAAACTAGCAGCTATAACACCTGGAATGAGCTGATTTGCTTTAGTGTAGAAGGTTACCTAGTGGATTAGTCAAGGTACCTAAGCTGGCATGACACCACAATCATCAATAAAGAAAGAAAGAAAAAGAAAAGACAATATTCCGCAAATTAACTATGGGGACTCACATTATCAAGTAAATGATGTAGCATTAGCTGGAGAAATGGAAAGAGCACACAGTAATCTAATGCCTTTGAGAAGAAAAAAAAGAACAAGTAACATAATGATCTAATGCTTCTGAATGAACTATCGAATTTCTTATTTGATGAACTTTAACATTGAAGGTTTGACAACATTACTTCAATTTGAATTGGTGGCATTGGGTGTGAAAATCATTCAGGCAGTAAATTAAGTAGAATAGATGTTGCCAATGTACAAATCACGCAACTTCTTACTCAAATCATGCTGAAAAAACTTTACAAGAAGAAGACAAATAACACTTTAACATAGAGCGAAACCCTAAGTTAAGGCCAAATGACATAGTTAGCTCATTTTTGTCCATCCAAGTTAGCAACAAAGCACTTTGAATCACTATTCAAACAATGATTAGATACGTCAAACTCCATTAAATTCTTTTTAAATAATCACTAACGGAAAATTTCCTAGTAATAATAATAGTCACGGCAAAGAAATCGCATCTACACCACAGGATCAGAACAATCAACTCCAACAAGCACTAACTACAAGATAAAACAATCCAAAACGTATTAAATTAGAATAGCCAAGATCTCAGAGAGAAGAACATTCACAGATCGTAGTTAGCAACTTCAAAGCAAATACAATCAACAAACCTATACAATTGGATTACTCCATCAGCGATTTACAAAAAATGCAATGTTTAGGGGCTTTAGTAATTCGAATGTACAATACTACCTCTTTCACATACCAATAAACTAATAGATAAACAGAGTAAGCGAAAAGCATACCAGAAAAATGCGATGAAATGATCGGGTAAAGCAGCAAATCGAAATGATTTTGAACTCTCCTCTTCAGAGACAAGCAGATTTTAACCCACTAAACAATGGAGGATTTGTTGTGTATAGTGAGTGAAGAGTGATAGTCAGAGAGAGTAGAAAGAGATATTTGTAACCGGCGAGAACAGTAGAATGAGACGGCGCTATTTGACACCAAAATTGGGCCGGCAGCACGGGATATGTACATGTGACCGCGGAGCAGAGAGAGTTCAAGGACATAAATTCGCAATTTTCGCGTTGGCGAAATTACCCCTACGTCTTGTCATAATTACCGACACTCATACTCATTCTGTTTCATTCTAATTATCGTTTTAGCTCTTTTTATACACATTAAAAAGCTACATAAATCGGATAAAGACCATGAATACACTCGATTTTAGGCGCGGTAGAGAAAAGAAAAATTAAAAAATCAGCTTCCAAGTGTGGTATTTTCAACTGTTAATTGTCACGTAATTAAATATTGTGCATACTTCTTCAATATTAAAGAGTACAGTTAAAAATATTTTTCAAATTTTAATTTCTTAAAAATAACAATTTTGAGATAAAGTTTTTGAATTAAAACGACGGTAAAATAACCCCCCTGCTTATGAAAGTTGAGACTTCATTTTGAACTGACCTTTCAACAGAAGAAAAGCAATTTTTGAATTTGGTGCCACATCATTTGAGTAGGACTGTTTCTCCGCTAATTAATTTGTTTAACCAAAAATAGGAAAGACTTTAATTAGACAATAATGCGCGCATATCATTTACATCTCGAATTTGAATTGTGAAAGAACTAAAAGATTTTGTTAATCACTAACCAAAAATAAAATGATTACATGATAAATATGACTAACCGTTAAAATATAGTAAGGAATCAATAATTGGCCGGACTGCCAAAATTATATTTTATCTTTTAGGTTTGTGTACTTCAACGGCATAATCTTGATAGTTGAGATCCACAAATGATAATTATCTATTTATTTTTTTCTGATGTTATAATGGAGTATAATATTTGATTATATACTACTTGAATTCTTTTTTTTTTCTTTTTTCTGATCCACAAATGAAAATTATATACTAGCAAATGATTTTATATAGTAATAAATATGGCAACCGTTACAAGTAGGGAATCAAAATTTGTCCGCAATACTAATAAAATTATCATATTTCTGATCTTGATTGTTGAGATCCACAAACTAATATATATGTACTAATAAAATTATCATATTTGATGATTTCCTTGAGTTGGAGACTTTATCATCTGACATTAGATTATAATTTCTCTAATTTGCAACTTTGTTGTAAATATATACTTCTTTGTTAGTAAAAAAAAATAGTAAAACTTCTTAGAGCAATAGTGAATTTGTCTTTGTGTGACCTTTAAATCGTGGAACAACTACTAATACTTGCATTATGATAGGTTATCTACGTCACACTTCTTGACTCATGGCTTGCTGGCTTATCAATTCTAAATCGATAATACAAGTGACATCATATTGAAGATGTGAATTCACAACACAACAGCCATATTGGACATGAATGATGACCCATCCCATCTGATTATTTTTTCTTCTTATAATATATGATGATTGAGCAAAAAATGTGAGTCACCACATGGGATGCCTAACTGGCCACTGCCAGCAAATGGTGCATTGAGTTGGTCACTCATCAAATTAAGCCAAGAAAGCACAAACTCTATTGACTATCCCATGTCTAGTCTATACTATATAGGTAGTATGCACATATTCTCACATAGTATATATTAGCGTTGCACATGGACACTGCAATAGTTGCTAATCAGATCAGTTTTGTTCTTTTGTTTTAGGACATTGTGTCCTTGAGAAAAGATAGGGATATTCTTCATTGGCACAACACAAATTATATTAAGGAAAGAAAGGCCATACATATTATTTGTCCAGATTTTATTTACTCTTTTAAGAGCCTTAGATGTTAGCGTTTTTGAAAAGATTGATTATTTCATCTAAAAATTTAACTCAATAGAAAGAACATATATATTTACTTACTCAATTGGCTCTTCAACAAGTGCGTAAATGAAGCATCATTCCCACGACAATGGGGCAGAGGCGGAATGGATCTACTGTGGTTTATTAAGGAAATCCCAACAAAACGAAAAATTACTTGGATGGGTACCTTTTAATAAATAATTACTGATTTTAGCGATACTTTTTATTTATTACCATTTATAGCAATACAATGTTAAATCTGCAATATGTATTAAAAGTGAATTATGTATGCAATATATATGTATTATAACTGTTTTTTTAAAATATATAATGCTTGTTTGGTAAGAAATTGACACATTGTATTATAAGTGTATTAAAATATGTGATAAATGTATTATCCATCAATAAAACTTGTATTATATGTGAATAATAAAGTGTTCTTTGTAATATGTATTAAAACTGTATTAAAATTATATTAAAAGTGGAAAAAAAATGTTATTGCTATAAATGGTAAATATTTTTTTAATATAGTATATTTATGTAAGTTTCCCAAAACAAAATGACATGGGCTTCTGCTGTACCATATTTCAATAGTGTCTGTTTCAAATAGAATGTCTTTATATGACAATTTTTAATTTCAGTTTTTCATATAATATTTTTAAGACATTTTAATACATTCAACGTAAGATTTAAAAGTGTTCTTTGCTTTTAAAATTTCATATAAAGTACAAACAAATTGAAACGGAAAGAAAAATTATACAGCGAGACTATAGTATAATAGCAAAACATTGATTTAGACAGCAGCTGTAGGTAACATGGAAGTGCTGATTCTGTATACAAAGCAGTAATCGACGAAACAGTGATCTCTGTTTACTGTATTTGCCCTCGAATAATTAGGTTCTAAATATATATATTTTTGTACATATTTCATGAACTCATTAACACAAATTGAGTTTTGCTGAACCCCTATGTGGGCTACAGCTCCATCACTTATTATCCACTTAGGGTGTATTTGGTAAGAAGGAAAACATAGAAAATAATTTTTGAATTAAAATTGAAAATATTTTTAAAAAATAAACTTAAATTTTTTTAAGGGGAGGGTGGGGTTGTAGAGGTGGGGCTGGTGGAGGAGGGTGAGATGGGGTAAAAAAATAAAAAATTGAAATTAAAAATATTTTTAACAAAACAAACTTACATTTATTTTTGGAGGGGGTGGGAGGCTGATTGGGTGGGGTGAGGGTGAGAAAATAAAATTTTGAAATTGGAAATATTTTTTAAAAATAAACTTTAAATTTTTTTATTTTTTCTTTTTGGGGCGGTGGGGGTGAAAAAAAAAATTTGAATTTTTTTTGGGGGGGTAGGGGGTAGGGGTGAGGGTGGGGTAAAAAAATAAAAAAAATTGAAGTTGAAAAATATTTTTAAAAAATAAGCTTTAAATTTGTCTTTTCAACAAAAAAAAAATTATAATTTGAAGTCAGAGGAAAGTTTTGAAAAATGTTTTTTCTAATTTTTTAAGGGAAGTTATTTTTCTTAAATTTGAGGAAAATGGGTTGATTTAGAAAACATTTTACCTAACCAAACATGAGAAAATTGGAAAACTTAAAACCAAACACACCCTTAATCGAAACATTGTCGTATGCAAATAGGGAAATATTCTACCCTTGAATCGTAACGTTAGACATATAATCCTTTACTCATCAATTTCTTGTATTGGATCAAGCACATAATTGGAACATGTAGTTTATTTAAATACTAGATGTGAAATATATGAAGAATCAGAAATAAATCAAGAGAATAAAAGATGCAAAAGCATATTAATAGATGTTTAAATTGGAAGTTGGAATTACAACACTTATTTCATCATACAAAGGGGGGGCGTAGATAAGAAAAACTGTAATAGATGAATATTCTAAAATTCAATTAAGACCAGAACCATCCAATAGGCTCTTCTCCTTCTTCATGGTGCTGCTCCTCTGCCACGAAGACGTTAGAGAAGTAGCCATGGCAACTGCCATCATCACTACCATCATCTTCCTCTGATTGTAAACCATCCATGGGTGGAGGAACATTGCATCCTCCAGGCCCTGGATACTCCTCATGATCAGTGTGAAAATATGAGTCCCCACTGTCCACCAGCTGTGGACTATGCTCATCTACCACCGCGCTCCCACCACTGCCACTGCTCAACCGGTCCTCAGCCTTCACCTTCACTTGAAGGGTCGTCGTCATAGCATCTACCTCCAAGACATCAGATTTTTCACTTACCCCTGCTCCTCCAACCACTTTCCCCTGCAACTTTTCCATCAATGAAACAACCTGCATTTTTTACCAATTAACAAAATAGTTTCATTAGCTTCTACATATCGATACAATATATATAAGAACTTGTACACTATCATGTCAGCTAGAAAGATAAATCACATGTGGCGTTTATAAATAGTGGGATTAGTAACCTCAAACACAAGCCAAGTCAGGTTTACCTACTATACAACAAGTTATGATAAAACTGTATATAAAATTTGATTTGATGGGTCATATAGATGCATAAGCCTTACCATATATACTAACTCTTGACGTATTATGAAGAGTTGCCTATTGTTATAAGTCAACTAAGCGTAATATTGTAAAAAAATAAAATATATGTTGTTAATTCAAAGAACTTAACTCTATTATTACATCACTTTTAAAAAACGAAGGTGCAAAATAAAAGCAAACGAATAAATTAAAAGTTTACTATCAAATAATACTAGTGTAACTGATAGTGATACATCCACTATCTATATAGTAAGGTCTTCATCACTACGCATATTTTAAAGCAAGTTTTCCCAATATATCAAAAGTATATTCGCTTTTTTTGAAATTGAAATCCAAGTAATAGAAAAAACATTGAAAGTGGGGGGGCGGGGGGGGGGGGGTTAGAACAGATGCTTCTTTATTTATTTGACTTGATGCAAGATGACTCAGAAGGACATTGACAGATATAATTTTCTATTATACGTGAGGAAGAATATTGTATGTGAGGTTCCCCACTACTAATATTGATGGCCAGGTGTTATACAGAATATGACCTCAAATTAAAGTCAGATTAAATTTCTACCAATTACCAACTTCGCCGACAAATTTCGTCAACAAACATATCTTAATATTCTACTATATACTACAAGTTATCGTAGACTCTCCTAGCTAGTTTTATTCAATAAGGCATCATATTATTCTATACATATAATAAGTTGGCTATATCGTCACTGTAATCGACTCTCTAATGTTACAAGAAAGGCGACTTTTTGTCAGGATTATATTCAAGAGAACTACGATATAATCATTGATCAAATTGTTGCAAGTCAGGTGTTATCCATGATTTGTTAATTCTTTCTCATAGAGTATTGCAAGTTGAGGCCTTAAGGACATACTACTAATAAAAATGCCAAAAATCGATCTTAAGAGGTTGGTACAAAGTAAGACAAATAAAATCATCAAGACACTACTACTATATGATAATACCTCAGATTTGAGTTTATCGTTATCTTTGCGAATGGAGTCAAAATCAGAGAGAAGAGAGTCATAAGAGGATTTGAGCTGATCATAATCCCTCTCGAGCTGCTTGGTCTTCCACCGGGCACGGCGGTTTTGGAACCATACAGCCACCTGCCTGGGCTGCAGCCCCAGCTTTTTGGCCAGCTGGGTTTTGCGTTCGGGCTCCAGCTTGTTCTCTGTCTCAAAGCTCTTCTCCAACAAGTGCACCTTCATTTACGTACCCAACAACGCAAGACATGCACTTATTGCTCAGCAAGTAATCGAATCCACAAAATTATAAAATTTTGCTTAAAGAAAACGCTCGTTGATAAAAAGAAATTCTCTTCTTCTCAGGGTTTAAAGGTCGAATAATCATGGACACAATATTGTGAAGAATTTGATGCTATAGTGGTGAATATGTTCCATTACAATTAAAAACTCAAAACACTTCAGAGAGAATCTTCTTTAATTACTTAATTATAATTTGACCAAACAAATCGTTTCACATGTAGTGGCCAATTGCCAATTTTATTTTATTTTCGTTGAGATTTTGAACCAAGATAATTTAACTGGCTTGATAGCTAGCAAGATATATATATTATATTAGATATATGTAGTAGTATGTTTGAATTGTATAACTACTCCATCGAACTATTAAAGAAACTATATTTCGAATTACTTAATTATATTTAGTCTAGATAAAGAAAGAGAAGGATGCTAACCTGCTCAGGAGTGAGACGGCGCTTCTTCTCCGGTGACTGCTCATCGTAGTATTCCTCGTCATATAGATCCTCCGGCGAGCTAAAGAAGGGTCGCCTCTTCGAGGAGTCCTCCATCTTCATCATCGTCGATCTTGGTCCTGTATTAATATAAGTCAAGCTTCTTCAAAACAGAATAGTATAAAAGGCCACCCTTAAAACTTACATGCAAAAAGGTTGCAACAATTTTATTTTTATTTTTACTGTACCACTAGAGACAATAAATCTATAAAAACAATATCCTAATTGAACTGAATTTTGGCATCATAATCTGATCGAATCTGTTTGTAATGCCAAAATTCTCTTCACCGGAAATTTTATTTTTATCACTTAAAACTATCCGTCGGAAACAATCTCTCTATCTCATAAAAATAGATACATGTAGGATCTACATATATCTTAACCTCTTCGTACTCCATGTGAAATCATAAATCATCTATCGCATGTTACCTTCCCTACAAGTTTACCCCTTCGTTTCATTTTGTACGATTCAGAATAAATTAAGATGGACAAAATATTTCTACTGTACTTCTTTTGGTTGTAAATTCGAATAAAGAAATTTACATAATTCAAAAAATTGAAATCAGATCAAGACGAATTTCACTTTCCAGTGAAAGTGTTACTCAGATCATAAATATACTTTTACCTTCAATTCAAAAATTGTGGAGTTCGAGTTATCAAAAAAGTTCTCATATTTTCATAGTAATGTAACAATTGGAATAGAGAAAATAATGATTAAACAGTACCTCGGAAAACAGGATCTCCGTTCCCAAGGAACAGCATGTTGCCGTGACACGACGACGGGTCGAAAAATATATGCCCAGATCCCATATTTTCAATGATCTGGAAGATCGCCTATTTACACACACAAGATTATTTATATGTTTCCAGCGAAACAGAAAAGAGAAAAAAAAAAACTCCAGAACAGAGTTCTTTTTTTTTAGCAGGGATGTGTATGAAAAAGAGAGTTGACTAAGTTTTAGAAGAGCATAAGCTTGTGGCGGAAGAAACTAGTACTCCACAGTAATCTAGCAGGAGTTTCCAAAGGACAAATACAAAATCCCATCACGAAATCCACTTTACCCAGCTCAAGGGTTTTCCCGTTTTCAGATTAAATAGAAGCAGTTAGAATAACCACTTCTTCAGATCGGAGGTAAATTATTTGACCTCCGAACTGGAAAAAAAAGAAGTTATAACGGCCGGTGGCGGTGAAAATAAGATTCCGGCGAGGGCGTATTATGTGATTTTACCTGTATATATGCTGTTTTGTAAGTTTATTTTGCGACTAAAGTTGATAGAGGTGAACGATGGGGATTTTATAGTGAATGGAGGGTATAGTAGAGGGTATTTTGGGTAATATAAAAATGAAGCATGATATTAATGGGGGAGTGACTAACTTGCGCCGTGAGTATCTGGAGTTTCTAGAAATATTCAGTGATTGTTTAATGGGGAAAATTAGCATATGTGCTAGATCAGGGAAGAGAGTGTGTATCCCCCAGAGGAGCCATTCCCCGCGGTCGGAAGTTTGTCGGATGGATGGAATGGCTGTGTCAGTGTTTCCTCTTTACCGTCCGATTCATTTTTATCATGTGATCCTTATCATCCTTATTTTACCAAATCAAGATTTATACACATGAACATTCAAGTTGGAATTTTGTGAGTAATGAATTTAACTATATGTTAAAAAAATTATAAAAGGAAACATTGAAGTCGGTTTTCATTTGAATGTGACAATTCACGTATAAGAGAAATATAACCATAAAACATTCCTAATTAACTATTATATGTGCCTTAGAGTTGGCTGAGTAAGAATTTGTATTGTAAGTAGTGAATATAAAAATGTTATGATGGATGTATGAATATTAGGAGAGATAGGATAAAATGGAGTAACAATTAACCTAAGTGATAGATAAAATAAGAGAAGTGAGACTGAGATAGTTTGAATTTTTTTCAGCAGAGGTTGCAACGGAGGCGTGTAGTAGTGCGTTACAGGTGATCAAATTTTGATGTCTTGGTCTCCTCATATTGCCAACTACCTTTCTAACAGACCCTTTCCTTGGGGCCCAGGGAATCAAAAACTCCTTTCCGTTTCCCTTGGTGGGGAAATAAAAGGTAGCAATCATCATGCAAAATTGGTAATTAATCAAAAATTTATATTTCTAAAATACTTTTATTTTTTATCACTTATAAACTGAAGTAAAAAATTATAAAGGATGTAACACTTTTGAGAAAAATAATCTTCACTCAGAACTTAGAAGAGTTTATTCGAACATTATAATTTTAATTTTATATACATAATTCTTCAATTTAGAATTACCAACTCTTTATTCTATTTTATTTTATATATTTTTAAATAATCATTTTGTTAAATACGGAGTAGTTAAGTTTTATTAACTTCAAGGATCAAAACCATACACTTCAACTGATTAAAGGTTAAATGTGCATAATCAAATAACACAACAATTAAAACTGGAATTATGCACTAATATAGAGACTAAAATCACTATTTCCCCTGCAATAATATGTTAAATGTTAAATCTTTTATCATAGTTCACCTAATCTCATATGTTTTTCGATTCATTATACCTTAAAATTATCTTAATATTTTATATATTTTAAAAAAATATACAATTAGAATGTGATTATTTTCAATATATAAATTGATCTCATTTGCTTTTCTGTTTGCACTATTTTTTATTCATTAGCAACTCATTTTTCCTCTCTCTTTCAATGGTTACTAATCAAGGTCAAATACAATTACATTTGAAAGGGTTTAGTAGGTGGACATCCTCTTTACGGCTATCAATGGTGTCCTAACAACTTTCATATGTTTAATTTTTATTAAATTCAAATTTTGTTATACACATAATTCTTCAAATATTTAAAATCACCGACCCTTCAATTTATTTTACTTTATATATTTTAAAATAATCATTCTATTAAACAGTTAAGTTTTATTTATTTCTAGGACTAAAACCGCACACTTCAAAACGTTGAAGGCTAAATGTGCCAGTCAAATAACACGTGGACTAAAAGTAGAATTTATATAATAATACAAAGATTAAAATAACTATTTTTCCATTAATGTATTACGAGTTTAATTAAATGTCAAGATAATCTTACTAAATTCTTCTTTATTATTTACTCAAAAAGAGGATTTAAAGATATATTGAAGTCAAATTTGATATTCTATAAATTGATTCAAAAAAATTCAAGACTTTCAAAATAAAATATAAATTTATCGTTAAAAAAATATTGAAATTACGATGAATTGTACATCTCAGTTCATATTTTGAAAAATTTAGGTTCACATAGTTTGTTTTTTTTTTAAAATAAAAATAAAAATCACAATGTTATGATTGACCAATAAATTTTAGGTTGCTTGGATGGCGGGGTCAGATAGTCAATAAATCCAAAGTGGAAGTATGATATGGATCTTTCTAATGGAAAAAAAGAAAGGAAACCGTGTGGGAGACACGGAAGAATCTATTTCATTCGTTTTTTTTTTCAAGACTAATAAAAACATCCCTAAATTTGGTACGCATTTTATTCTTAAATTATTAACAGTCTTATAAACACTTTTTATTTGATTAGCTGAAGTTAAATATACTATCGATCTTGCAATATGATTGAAATACATCCTAAAATTCTCGTCAAGTTTATGAGTATTTTAAACACTTCTCTCGACTTTTTATCAAGAGTCACATCCTTCTACAAAAGTTTGAGCCAACTTGTTATGTCATGTAGTAGATCAGGAATGTATCTAAGTCTAGTTAGTCAACTAATTGAATATTTTTAAGATTGTCAACAATTCAAAAACGAAATAAGATTTTGCGCCAAATTTAACATGTTTTCAATACTTCTCTTTGAAAAAAACTTGTTTCATTCCCCACAAAAAATCTTATTATGTCACCTTAAAATTTGAATTATATAATTTTTAATTAATATTTAATTTTTATATAATTTTTAATATTTATAAATTATAATTTTCAAAATATTAAATAATTAAATTTAATTTGATATTCTTGATTGCATCAAACCCGGGATCATCGACACATGGTATTTGGGCTAAAGTTAGATCTTTTAAGGCCCAGGATGAAGGAAGTGACACGTGGTGGGTGGGACATGTCCACATTCCCATGTGTTATCCAGTTGTCATTGTTGGACAGCCGTCCAAGCAATTCCAAAATACACTTCATAAATCTTTTATGGAGTTTGAATTATTAATTGATTTGATATCCAAATCATTAACTATACTACTCCCCGTTCACTTTTACGTCACTTATTTTTAAAATAAATTTTTATTTATACTGTCATTTTTGACATATTAAGAAAAGATATATCATAAATCATTTTTCAAGACATAATTTAATAGGAATAATTTGATAAAATACTTATATCAATAATTATTTGTTTAATGGGTGTGTCAAGTAAAATTGATTGGAGGGAGTATTTAAATTGGTTCCGTCATTTCATATTAAGTGTTCACTTCTTTTTACACACCTTTTGGGGAAAAAATTAATAAAAAAATATTTTAATAATTTACCACTTAAATTATCTTCTTCTTTTTGAAATTTTATAAGTTTGATTACATTTCTTTTAAAAGAGATAATTATAAGAGTAAAATGGAATAAGTTTAATTACTTTATCTTAATTTTGTAAGTTAGACAATAGTTTGAGAATTTAGATAACTATTTATAATAAGATGAACAATTAATATGAGATAAAAAAAATATTAAATGTGAAATTTTAAATTTTATCAGTTATTCTTAGTGTTTGAACATTAATTTTTTTTCATATATAAATTGTGAAAGGTTAAACTTGGTAAATTAACTTTAATGTTTCCCTGAGAAATGATTAAACTCCATGAACTAAGTTAAATTGTAAAAGATTGAGTTCAACTAATTCAGGATTTCTCATTCGATGTTTACGTCTCTGATTAGCTATAAGTGATAAACTCTAGGTCAGATTGAACATTTTGAGAACTAAATTATCTTATAGATTCTAGAATAACTTTAGTATTCAAATTGAATATGATATTCATTTCATTGATCACAATAGGCTATACCTTTAAATAATTTATAGCATTTCCATTAAAACTCCTTAAATCAATAAAATTAATTCTAGATAAAAACGTTATAGTAACGACGTATTTAGTATATTTTTACAAATGAAACATTGTATATTTAATTTAATTACTTTTCGATATATAATTTATTCTCTACTCTTTTTTTTTTTTTTTTAGAAAAGTAGTCATGCCCTTTAACAGAGCATTTCAGAGAATAAAAAATTTATTCCGAAATAGACTGACATGAGACCCGTTTAAAATACTTAATACTCCTAAGTTTTTTTTTAATGATAAAGTATATATACTTCGAAAGTTATATCAAGCTTGGCCTTTGCCCTTAATTAACGTTTAACTTCTAATCTTTCTCATGTTAAAGAAAACATTAGCTTAATTTCTAATAATAATAATAAAACTTTCCACCCATTACAACTCATAAATGAGAGAAAAGCTAACTGGATTTTCACACATTTCAAGAAGATAACATATATAGCAGACACCAAATAATAATAGTATATAGTATAGTATTATACGTAGTAACATGATTTAAGAAGCGGTAGCTGTTCCATAAAGACTGAACATGTTGTAATTAATTTAGTATCGTAACATGTAATCATTAATCTCTAATCTACGCAAACAGTGGCGGGCATCTTATATTAATGGAATCAAGGGGACAATCCTATTAGTAGAAAGTATTTTATTATTGTTTCCCCATGCATATGCAAATTATGCATGGTTCTCTATCAACACTCAAATTTAATTATTTGCTCATAAAATTGTTTCTTCTATTATATCATAATTGAAATTTACTCACTTTAATTCACTACGATAATAAAAAATAATCAAGGTGACTTTACTATTATAAGGATATCTTCAATCCATAACATCAAATTTTACTCTAAAGTAGTATCAATACCATTTTAGTTGTTTTACACTAACTTTTAAAAAGGTCAATGGTCTAACAATATAGTTTTGTGTAATGAACAGTTTTTTAAATTATTTTTACCAATATAGTTAAGGGTAGAAGTAATTTCATGTGACGGAAATACTTTTATAACATTACTTATTATAGTAAGTAAAAGTTGGTGACTATAATATGATTAAAAATATTTTTATTACATTTCTATATATTTCCGTGAATAAATATTAGTGATCATACATGCAATTAAATTATAACTACGTAAGAAATGGGAGAATTTCGTAAAGGGTCGAAGAGCAACTTTACCTTAAAATGGATAACATTCCATTACATGTTCCCTTTTCTTTCTCTGAACCTAATAGTTTTAGCTAAATAAGTTGATCCCTAACGGAGTTGGCTAGAATTCTTTTTCAAATAATATATATATATATATATATATATATATAAAAGATACATTACCAGTATAGAGATTTTATATATTTCGATGATAATGATAACTAAGTTTGATCAAATTATATATATTGATGAGTTCTCCAATTTTATACTATATAGTTTGATGCTCAAAATCGGTTGTAAGTGCATGATATATATGTATAATATTTTTTTAAAAATTGAGGATAGGAGAAGGGAAAATGGAGAAGAAGATTGCAATGTAGAAATGGAACTCTTACAATAAGATAGAATTCATATAACCAACTAATTAAATTATTAAGATTCTCGTTGTGTCATGAAAAAAACTAAAAAGAAAAAGAGTTATGGAGTATAGTGCGGCCGATAAGAATAGGTGTGGATGAGAGCTTAAGGCTTAAAGACAACTTATTATTAATGGTCTCTTTATGTTAAAAAAGTTGTACTACTTTAATTGCTTATATGTTAAGGTGGATAGAATGTGGAGCACGAAGGACACCTTTTGACCAAAGAACATTTCTTGATTTACGTGCCCACTTTTGATATTTATAAATATTTTATTGAAAACTGTTAAAGGAAAGATAAATTTAAAATGTTCAACCTAAATAATCTTAATGAAAAAAAAAAAGTGAAGTAAATATTTAAACTTTAATAGCTTGGTGATCTATTAATCTTTTTACACACTTTGGGTGGCCACTTTAGCCTTTCGAAAAAACATAAAGGAGATGTTACACATTTAGTGCTCCATCAAATATATATGGAATATTATATATCTGACGATTATCTTTTTGATGGGTGACTATATCGCATAAAATGGAATTTTTAGAAGTAAATGTTATGTAAACTCCGTGTACAAGCATATATAATTCATAAACAATGCTCTACATATTCTTTATATCTACTTGGGATATTATTATTGTTATTAATTGGAATACTTTTAAATGAAAAAGACAAATACAATAAAGGTGATAGAGGATGAGAATTAAAGCCATGCACGTATTCTTTTGCAAGACTTGGGAGTTGGGAGAGGAAGAATAGGAACCCTATTCGTTTCGTAAAATTAGTTTTTGTAAATCAAAAGAGAGAGATTTGTTGTTTTTCTTCCGATAATATCCTTATTATATTAAGTTATAATCAAATTAATATTTTCAAAACACAATGAATAATAATAATTTACTAAAACATACCCCTTAATAAATAGTTTCTTAAAGGGAAAAGTGTCAAATAAGGGTGTACAAAGGTCGATTTGGTTTGTTTTTTCATTAAAAAAAACATAAATCAATTATGTCGGTTTGTTAAATCTAAAAATTAAATTAAACCACATAAAGTTAGATTTTTTGGTTTTGGGTTTAGTCAATTTTTTTCCATTTTATCGGGGTTTTTTTTACAACTATACGGTGATTGAAAAAGAGATCAAATATATTTTCACTTACTTGTGTGATAACCTAAACTTTTAAAATGTTAAATGAAAATTTTTAAGATTAAAGGCTACAGGCAAACTAAATGCAAGACAAAATATTTACAAAGTAAATTGTTAACTTCGAATCTGAAAAACTATAACAGTATAATTGTAACTTACGATCTGAATACAAAATAAAATATTTACAAAAGTTTACAAGCCCAAATTTGAAATAATATATCTAAAAATTAAAATTATAAACTAATTAAAAATATATTAACAAAGTAGATTTTAATTAATATTTTTTTTATCTATAAAATAAAATAAATTTATAT